>ML842520.1:0-22057 GCA_009831015.1 Picea engelmannii | reverse complement strand
AGAATGATGTATGGACCGTAGTTCCTAGACCTCATGGTAAATCTGTAGTGACTTCAAAATGGCTTTATAAGATAAAGCATGCAGCAGATGGCAGCATTGAGAAATACAAAGCGAGATTTGTGGCTCGTGGTTTCTCTCAGAAATAAGGAATTGACTATGACGAGATTTTTGCTCCAGTTGCCAGGTATTCTTCAATCAGAATTATTATCTCACTTGCAACAGTTTTTGGTTGGAAACTTCATCAAATGGACGTTAAGACTGCTTTTCTTAACGGTGAAGTTGAACAAGAAGTTTACATTGAACAACCGGAAGGTTTCGTGATACATGATAAAAGATCTCATGTATGCAAACTCAAGAAAGCTCTGTACAGGTTGAAACAAGCTCCAAGAGCTTGGTATGGTAGAATAGACAGCTTTCTACAAAGTCTTGGATTCTCCAAGAGCATAGCAAATCCAAATCTTTATATAAAGATCATTCAAAATCATCCAGTTATCCTACTCTTATATGTGGATGATCTATTCCTCACTGGAGAGGAAAACTTGATAGCTCAGACTAAGAGGGAGCTTTCTAAAGAATTTGAAATGAAAGATCTGGGGCTCATGCACTACTTTTTGGGTTTGGAGGTTTGGCAGAAACCAGGAGAGATTTTTCTCTCACAGAGTAAATATGCAGTTGATATACTTCGCAGATTTGGCATGATGGACTGCAAGTCCATGACGACTCCAATGATCTCTAACCTAAAAAAACTCCAAGATCAAGTCACGGGTTCAGATCCAGAAGACCCCACCTTATATCGACAGATCATTGGATCCTTGATGTATCTCGTACATACGAGACCTGACATCTATTATGCAGTAAATGCTCTTAGCCAGTTCATGTGTGAACCTAAGCATATGCATATGGTTGCAGTAAAACATATTCTGAGATATGTTCAGGGGACTATAGCTTATGGTCTCAGATACACATCCAGTGGAGGTGTGATGCTCCATGGTTTTACAGATTCAGATTGGATGGGCAGTGCAGTGGACCGGAAGAGTACTTTCGAATATTGCTTCAGTTTGGGTTCAGCTATGATTTCCTGGTCCAGCAGGAAACAAGGCTCCGTAGCCCAAAGCACTGGAGAGGCAGAATACATTGTTGCGAGTGCTGCTGGGGGAGAAGCAGTGTGGCTCAGGAAGCTACTTTCAGACTTGTTTAGTTCAGAGCTTGAACCCATAGTTATTCACTGTGACAATCAGAGTTGTATAAAGCTCACTGTGAACCCGGTGTTTCATGACAGATCGAAACACATTGAGATGAGATATCACTATGTCCGGGACATGGTTCAAAAGAACGTTCTCAGCATTCAGTATGTTCCGATAGCAGAACAGACGACAGATATTTTCACCAAGCCACTGTCCTTGACAAAGTTTGTATACTTTCGTGACAAGCTTGGTGTAGCTGAGAATGCCTCTCTTGCTGAGAGGGAGTGTTAAATTTATATGCAGCTGCAAGACCCATTCTCCTGGAGGATGGCTAAGACCCTAGACGAGTTCTAGGGCCCCCAGTGCACTCTTGGGGTACTTGGTCTAGGACCAAACAGTCAGTGCCATGGCAAAAGACCCTTGTTAGAGCCCCCAGTATACGACTGGGGTTCTTGGTCTAAGACCAAACAGTTAAAGCCCCTAGATAAGCCTAGGGCCCCTGGAAATGTCCAGGGTACCCATGCCTGTGGCAAGGGTTGATCCTTGGTCTTTGACCTTGGTGGATAAGACCCCGGAAAAATTTTTGGGGCTACTTGATCCTCGATCAAGTATTTTGTTGGTGCATGACCTTCCTTGAAGAAGGACATAACCACATGAGGGATAAGTCCCATATGCAATGATGATAAAGTAATAAGTTCACCATGAAAATTGAAGGAATGAGTATTGCCACCTTGCTAACCCTCCTTTACCTTTACTTGTGTTGGTTTGGGGTTTTTATGTTATTTTTGTTTTAAGGGTTAATTAAGTTTAAATTAAAATATTTATTCTACCATGTTTAAATTGTTTAATTTAAACATGATATCTTAATTATTATTTTAATTTAACCTTACCCCTAACNCCCCCCCCCCCTCTCATATCACTCACTCTTTTGTATCACTTGCTTCTAATTGTGAGCGGATCCTCTCCTAGCTGCGGCTCCTCTTCTGTTGAAGCTGCGGCCCCTTTGATGTGAGTGAAGTCTCCTTGCTGCGGCCTCTTCTAGTTTTCTGTTGCAGATCTTTGTGGTGTGGCTGCGGCTCCCTTTGAGTGCTGACTGTGGGGTGCGGCCCCTCTCCTATCAGCTGTGGTAAGCCTGTATGGTGTGTGGCCTCTCCATTTCTGCTGTGGCTGAGTTCTAGGGTGCGGCCCTATCCATTTTCTGCTGTGGATGAGTTCTAGGGTGCGGCCCTCTTCTGCTCTGTTGTGTAAAGCTTCTAGGGTGCGGCCCTCTTCCGCTCTGTTGTGTAAAGCCTGTAGGGTGCAGCCCCTTCTTGCTGTGCTGTACTTGTAGGGTGCTACCTTTTCACTGCTGTGTGGGGTTACTGTTGTGGCTCGGCCCTCCTCCTCTCTGCTGTAAAGTAAATTCTGCTCAGATCTCTCTTTTGAGCCATGGCCTCTTCTAAGCCACTCCTCCTGTAAAGGTTTTTGTCCACAATTTTCTTGTGGGAGAGTTTTGGATGTTTTAAGCAAACTTGTTTGAGGGTTTTAACTGTGTAAAGTCCTTCTGGTTCTATTCCTTTGGTGGCAAGAAGGATTATTCATTTATTGGCAAGAGATCCAACCTATAAGGTGGATCTATGAACTGAACCTTGTCTGAGCATAATACAAATGGTTCTACATCTCTTGTGGTTGCTGTAACTTCTTCAGAGGTAAGGTTTCTGCACTAGGTAAGTTGTCTACTCATTATCTTCAGATCTGGACTTTGTTTTGATTTCTGTATTGTATGATTCATCTAGATCTACATATTAGCCTAGACAACTACTAGATCTGATCTATAAATTGAGCTTGACATTTGTCTCTTAGTTTGATTTACTGTTCATGATCAGTTTACTTTAGATCTATAGATCAGTGAAATGTTTTTGAGTTCAGCATTATAGATCTATTTCACTGTCTTGTTTTATCCTGAACTGTTCACTGTCCAAGTAGTAGAGTTCTTGTTTAACTTTTGAACAGTAGATCTGAGTTTTGTTACTGATCATCAGATCTAATTTTACTGAGTTTATTACCGTCTCACTTTAGATCTCCTAGACCTGTATACTAGTTAAAGTGTTCGAGTTTGTTGAACCTTAGACCTAGTTGTTTTATTCACTGAAATTAAAAGATACTACTGTTTTGCTTCATTGCCCTAATTCTAACAAAACGATTTGACAATAAAGACTGCCCACAACACTAGGAAAACAGTCTTGGCTTTGCAGTTTGAGCAAGGTTTTCTTGACAATTTTTGGACTTGGCCTTGTCTATCTTTTTAGTGTTTTATAACTTCTTAACAAATAATGAAGTCCAAAGAAATTCTAAGAGAGGTCCTTTTTTACTGCTTTGGCTATCTTTTCAATTGTCCTTTTAGCAGATACAGACAGCCTATGGTATCGACATGTTCTTTTAGGTTCCTTCTCTGAATATATGGGAACCCCTCTTTGATAGTTTTGCACTCCTTTCTTCTATATTTATATAATTTTCTTTTTCCAGCAAACAAAAATGGGTAAGTGATCAAATCAGCTTGTATGATTTGGTAGATTCCATGTTGTAACAAACTTTGACGAAAATTTATATATTTTAAAACCATTTGGAAACCCATAAATTTAGCATTTTAAAAACGGAATAATGATTATAGAATAAAACTGATGAAATGAGTTTGTGTTACATGGCCATGTGATGAACCCCAGCACTTGCCACGATAAGATCCCTTGTATTCCCCTACCCATCTCAAAAGCGAACAGCAGGAGCAAGATACAAAAGCAGGAACATACACCCCATTCAAAACAGCCCTCCTAAAAATCTGGGCTGACCCATGAAAATAGATAATGATAAGACGCCAACATAAACGCAAGAAACAAAAACAAAATTAAAAATGGCAGCTTGTCAAATCAGCTTGTGGGGTATTTGCTATAATTCACATAGCAACAATTCTCTTTATGAAGATCTGATCAGTTTTATCAAATTCAAACCCCATAACTGAAGCCTAAACCATAAATCCAAGAAACAAGAACAAATAAAAATTGGAAACACGAGCTTATTGAATCAGTTTGTAGGTATTTGACATAATTCACATAGCAACAAATCTCCCCTTATAAAACTTATCACCATAATTGAAGGATACACCCCAAACACAAGAAAACAAACGATACAAATGCAAAACAAAATCTTATCAAATTAGCTTGTGGGTATTTGATATCATTCACAAAGCAACAATCCTCTTCAAGAAAATCTAATCAGAACTGAACTCTAGAAACGATGACAGCTACAAATTGAAGACGGAAGCTTATCAAATCAGCTTGTGGCATTTAACATAATTCAAAAAACAATAATTCTCTTCAGGAAAATCAGATCAGACATTTTTCTAATTCCAAGCCTGTAACTGAAGCCCAAACCCTGAACCCAAAACAAATGCAAATTAGTTTATCAGATCAATTTGCAGGCATTGGATACAAATCACAAGGCAACAATTCTTCTCTTACTACATAGTATCCTCTTACTCCAGTACTAATATAGTTGGTGGTATTGGCCATCATGCCTTGTGAGCGTATCTGGGATGTGGCTGTTATCTTTGAGATGGTTGTTATGTATGTGATGTATCTGGGATGTGGCTGTTATCTATGAAAAGGTCGTTATCTATGTGATGTACCAACTATTACTACAGTGGCATATCCCTGTAATTAGATTCCATTACAGATTAATAATTACATTACTCTTCAGGAAAATGTTATCAGCTTGTATTTTTTTATACATGTATCCAAACCCCATAAATGAATCTCAAACCCTAAACCCTAGAGACGACAAACAAATACAAATACAAATTAAAAACAGTAAATTATCAAATCAACTTGTGTAAAATGTATATAATTCAAGTAACGACAATTCTTTGGGTGAAAATCTGATATCATTTCTTCAAATTCAAACATCATAATTAAATCCTAAAAAACCTAACAACGGAAAAGCGAAAAATACCTTAATCAAGACAAGCGATCCAGGCCCGCTTTGGCCTCCTGCGACGACGGATTTGCCTCCAGCGCATCCTGAAACACTTTGCGGGCCTCGACGAGCATCCCCTTCTTCTCATAGCACGTCCCCAACAAACAGAGAGCTTTGAAATTCCGCGCATTGAACCCAACAGAGGCCTTGAGGTCGTCCACGGCGGCCTCCAGGCCACGGCGCTTGGAATTGGGGATTTCGAGTTCCAGCTCCGCCCGCTTGAGGAGCCCGTCGGACTTCTCAGGGGCGGAGAGGCTCTTGCTCACAGGCGGCGCGAGGGCGGCGTCGAGGCAGCCAATTGCGGCTGTCGCGTGACCCTGGCGCTCGAGCGCGAGGGCCTTTAGGATATGGGAGGCGGCGTCCATGGGATCCAGGGCAATGGCCTTATCGGCTTCGGCGGCGGCCTCGCGGGCGAGGGAGCGGCCGCTGTTCTGCGCGGTGGCGGCCCTCGAGCGGCCCAGCAGCTGCGCGCCCCGCACGAAGTGGCGGCGGGACTGCTCCCGGGACCGGCTGCGCCGTCGGAGCTTGGAGATCAGGGAACGCGGGAGGCCCTGCAAGGCCCACATGAGACCGAGGGCTACAAGAGCAAGGATGACCTGGAAAGACATTGTGTGAACCTGGAGGGCCTGTGCTTCCATCTCCATTGTAGGGTCTTCTGCTGCTTGATGCTCCTGCAACGCAATCTGTTGTGTTTAGCAAGAGGTGAAAAAACGGGCGATCTATTGTGTTTAGCAGGAGATGAAAAAAACGGGCGATCTATTGTGTTTAGCAGGAGATGAAAAAAACGGGCGATCTATTGTGTTTAGCAGGAGATGAAAAAAACGGGCGATCTATTGTGTTTAGCAGGAGATGAAAGAGTGGGCGAAGTCATTTATGGATCGTTCGCTACCCGGGAACACGCTGTTGACTCGGATGTGATCAGGGGCGGCTTTGACCACTATTGTAAAAGGAGAGTACAGGTGGGCATCGTTAAGGGGTTAAGGGGTGGTAGGAAAATGGACAACTCAAATTGCTTGTTTTTCCAAATTATGGTAAAAAGTGTAAATCGTAAAAAATGTTCAGAATTCTATATATCAAGTTTTTTTAATTAAATATAAAAAATTAAAATTAAAATTAAATTATGGTAAAGATAATTCAGAATTTTATTCTTAAAGTTTTTTTAATTAAATATCTAAAATTAAAAAATAAGTTTTATTTTGTATGAGCTTGAGTTTTGAGTTTTATTTTTTAATTAAATATCCAAAATTAAAAAACAAATCAGTAAGATAAAATTTATCTGTTTTATTTTTTAATTAAATATCCAAAATTAAAAAACAAATCAGTAAGATAAATTTTATCTATAATTGTCAAATTATTAATATTCTAGTCAGCTTGTATTATTATTTTAAATATTGAAATATTTTCACTATTTCATAATATTTAGTTAATACTTAATTCTAACACATAGTTAATTAAAAATAAATTGTTTTAAATAAAAAAAATTATATTTTTATTATTTGATTTTTTTTTAATTCAGTTAAACAATTTTGTGGAATAACGGACATTTAAATTATCAAATCTGTTTTTTCAGTTATGGTAAAAGTCCAGATGAAAATCGTAAAAAAGGTTAAGAACACTATTTATGGATTTTTGTTTTTTTTTCAATTAAATATAAAAAATTAAATTATGATAAAAGATGGTTCAAAATTTCATTTATGAAGTTTTATTTTTTATTCAATTAAATATCTAAAAGGTAAGATAAATTTTATCTATATATCTGGTTAAAAATAAATTGATTTGAATAAAAATTTATAATTTTTATTATTTGATTTTTTTTAATGGGTCATTATTGAATTTTAGTTAAACAGTGATGACTTTTATTATTTGATTTTTTTAAATGGGTCGTTATTGAATTTTAGTTAAACTGTTATAATTTTTATTATTTGATTTTTTTAAATGGGTCATTATTGAATTTTAGTTAAACAATCTCTATGGGATAACGACACATTCAAATTGTTAAATTTGTTTTTTTAATTATGGTAAAATTCTAAGTAAAAATCTTAAAGAAGGTTGTGAATTCTATTTATGGAATTTTGTTTCCTTTTAATTATACAGCTTGAGTGGGCCTAATGGTTAAGAACATGTTTTTCCTCTTAAGAGGTCACACGTTCAAATGTAGAGGGTGGTAGGGTATGTATACTTTCTTTATAATATTTAGCTAAATTCTAACCTAGCTGGTTTTAATAAAAAATATATACTTTATTATTTGATTTTTTCAAATTTGTTTTTATTGAATTTTAGTTGAAGAGTCTTTGTAGAATAAGGGACACTCATAAGAGCTTTTTTTTTTTTAAGTGGGGTTTCAATTCGGGGGGTTAGGGTTTGATATAGGTAGTCGTCGACTATGGTAGCCCTAGTAGCAGGTTGGAGGATTGAGCTCGGGTAGATTAGTAGTAGATAGTACTGATGAGGTGGAGTTTAGGTATAGGCTTTCGTGTCAAGTAAGAGGATAGGCAACCTAGTTGTTAGGAGGTAGGTTGCAAAGATGGTGTGGTTCTCACCACCCCTCGAGGACAACATGTGAAGCCATGTAGGTCTTTTTAAATCTGACGAAGAGTACAAGGATGACTTAATTAAATCTAAGGCGACCAATTACAGAAAGGAGCCCTTTCTAAATGTCATCAATAATTACGACAACTTCGAGACAACTTATATGCCAGGTGGAGGATTCACAGGCATCCAAAATGAGAAAAGGTACGTTGCGCGTCTCAATGACCTTTTCGACGTTGAACCGAAGGGACATTTTCGGCCAACAATTGTTTCATGTCTTTCCACCGAGACTCTTTACGCACCTCATTCTCTGGTTAGACAGGAAGGTAAACCACTTGCAGTGCATAGTTACAAAAGAGGCGTCGGGTCCAAGGATTAAAAAAGTTGTTCTGTCAAGATCTATAGAATTTAACAAACTTCTCTCCAGAAACAAGGATACAGAAGGAAAAGAAATAGTGCATGGATGCATCGAACAAAGGATTTTAAAGAAAAAGTCGTGGAAGCCGAGAAAAAACAATTCAAAAATGGTCCTGGGGCGAGATGTGGGGCTGAATGAAGTTTCTTCCTTATCTCTTTCAGCTCTGGTTGGTTGTTTTAGCTATTGGGCTTGTTCGATGGCAGATATAGGCAGGTGGACAGAGAATAATTGGAAACCATTTCTGGGGTACACTCCTGAAACCCTAGTGTTGGTCTGAGGTTGGTTATGTTTTAGGTTTAGAAATGTTGAAGATGTGGAAAGGATATTGAATGAGGTATGGCTCTATGGTAGTGGAAGTCTCATGATAAAAAGGTGGACACACAGTTTTAATCCGGAGAAAGATTTTTTTAGATTCAGGCATTTGTGGGTTTTATTGTCGAGTTGTCCACTTGCCTTTTGGAACCTGGAAGCATTCAAAGCAATGGGTGATGCTTTGGGAAAATTCATGCACGTGGAACATGCAATTTTGGAGGGACGGGACCGCAGAATTGGCTAATTTTTTGTTGAATTTGACCTCCAAAAGGGATTACCAGAGTTTCTGGAAATTGAATGGAGGGGGGTGGTTCATTCTCAGAAACTGGACTACTGGGGGATCGCATTTCGTTGTTTGGTATGCAAGGAGGTGGGGCACTTGAAAAATTCTTGTCCAGGTAGAACAAAGAAGTAGTCGACGTGGAAGGTGGATTGGTTGGAGAGCGCCACGAATGCAGGTTTTTCTGTTGGAAAGGGAGTAATTTCTCTGGAAGATGAATCACTTTACAACTCAATAGATTCGACCTCGTTCATTGGTAAGTTAAAATTACACACCCCTGTACTCTTTTTGTCTCTCTCTTCGAAGGAATTAGATTAGTTACAGAGCCTTTCTTCAGATCTTTATGTTAATTCTGAACCCCGTCTTAATTCTTGTAAGTCGGGATACTGTAACAAAAAGTCTGTTGATTTGTACGACTCGGGGGAAGATTTGGCTCTTAGGTCTATGTGTGACGAAGGTCGGTTGTCTGATGAAATAGGGGGAGGTAATTCGAAGGAGAATACTGGTATAGGAGGGGTCTTAAACCATGTAGTATCAGAGGTTCCGACCGTAGGGGAGTTCATTTTGGTCGAGGAAAACCGCCTGGAGATTGGTACTAAACTTCCTTTAGAAGCAGAATACAATTTTGGTTATGTAGAGATAAGTTTAGTTGAATATCTTCCTTCCTTATCAGAATCTAGGGGATTGGACAGGGTCGGGAACTCTAAACTATTAGAGTAGGAGGTTAACAAAACAGTCGAGGACTCTTTAAGCGGTTTACTACCTTCCTACAAAGAAGTGCTAAATAGAACCCCACTTCAGATTTTTTCAGGAGGAAAAACGCTCTTTGAGTCCTCAAAGACGAAAATCGTTAGCTTGATTGCTAGTGTTGGTGGTTTGGGGGGGGGAGAGGAGCTTTCGGTGAAGAAAGGGTCTGTTTTTGGAGGACTTGAGAAAGATTTCTCACCTATCAAAACCAAAAGTGCGAGAAAGTAGGTTAAGGAAAAAGAACAAGAGGGGAATCTAATCCTGAAGGTTTCGGAGGGTCCAAGGGCACTTAGAGCATAGAAAGCCCTGGCGAGATGTATTAAATGATAGTACTCTCGTTCAACGTTAGAGGAGTGGGGGTGCTCCAAAAACTCTAGCCCTCAGAAGATTATTTGATATGGTTAAACCTGATTTAGTCATGATACAAGAAACTATGGTCGTTGGTGTTAGGGCAAGAGAGGTTTTCTCCAATTTTTCCCAACTTGGAATTTTGTTCGGTGGATTCATTTTTCTGGAGGACTTATGTCGGCATGGAACCCTAAAAAATCTAATCTCAATGCTTTTATTGACTCATGCCGGCATTTTACTAGAGGGAGTCGTAAAGCAGATCAATATGAACTTGAAGTTGTTAAATTGTTATGGGTCGTATACCGAAAGACAAAGCTTCTGGGACATTTTAAAAAAGGATGGTATTCTAAAAGAGCCAAATCTAATTTTGGATGGCGATCTGAACTTTACAATTTCTGCAAGAGAAATCTGGGGTATCAATGCTAGAAGCGATCCTTTAGCTGCTTGTTTCAATCAGATGATACAATGAGAAGGTCTAATTGATTTAGAACCTATCAATCTTATGCCTACTTGGAGGAATGGAAGGGGAAATCAAGATTTTGTAGCAAAAATATTAGACCATTTTTTAATAAGTGATTCGTTGATGGATTCAAGGCACTGCATTAGATCCTTGGTGGTTAATGTGAAGATTTCTGATCATATGCCAGTTGTTTTCCAAATGGAACCACCTCAGAAAAGGTAGAAGATATCGTTCAAATTTAATTCAGTTTGGTTAAAAGATCCAGAGTTTGTTTCCTTTGTTCAGTCCAATTGGATCAAGTTGGAGGAGCCCTGCACTTCTTCACCAAAGGAAAATATAGTTTCAAAAATCAAATCCCTGGAGTCTGGTTATAAAATGGGGAAAAAACAAGAAACTTAAATCTAAAGAAGAACTAGTACAGATTGAAGTTGCACTGGATATACTTTACTCTGCAAACCCTGGGGGATTTATGAGAGATGAAGATAGGGAGAAGGTGACAGAGAAAGAGAAGCGGAAGTTAGAAATGTTAAAACAAGATGAAGAGACTTGGAGATAGAAGAGCAGAATTACTTGGTTAAACTCTGGTGATAAAAACACTAAATTCTTCCACGCCTTCGTCAATTATAGAAAACAAATAAATACAATTTGGGAGGTGCGGAAGGAGGATGGCACAGCGGCAACTAATTAGAAGGATTTGGAGAAGGAAGTTGTTACTTACTTCGAAAAATTGTTTAAAGGTCAAGAGGATCTTTCTATTATAAAACAGTTGGAAGTTCTTTAGACCTACCCTAGTCTCTTTTCAGAGGAAGAAGGGAAAAGTATTGTTGAACTAGTTTTATTATCTAAGGTTTTGTCCACGTTAAAAGGATTTTCTAATTCAAAACGTTTGGACCCAAATGGCTAGACATCTGAATTTTTCTTGGAATTCTTTGATATCTTGGGACATAATATTTTGGAAGAAGTGGAGGAATCCATAATCAAGGGGAAAATAATAGGAGCATTGAATGCCACCTTTATAACACTTATTCCAAAAAGTAATAAGCCTAGATCCTTTGATGGATTCATACCAATCTCTTTATGCAATTGTTGGGTTACTTGGGCTGACCCAGGATCTAGCTATAGGATTACCAACAAACCCTTCTACCATCAGCCCTTCTGGGTACCAGAAGGCAACACAATGCACATAGTGCATTGTGCAGTCTCACCCGAGATGGATTATATGGGTGGCTGCAGGACTCGGATGTATGCAACTTGGGGATGGGATGTGTTCTCTAGAGGCATCTAACCTACTTATTCTCAACCTTCAAACCCTCATTAAATTTTACTCCAAACCATTATCACCATTACTCTAATAAGACTTCATTAACCATTACAGTCGCATTTGATCAAAGACCAACATTAATATACTATAACACAAGCTTATGATCTAATTATTAGTTATAATATTCATTCCTTCCATGCCATTCTACAAGTTCCATTAGTTTAACCTTATTACGCAGTGTTCATTCCTTTAACAAGCAACATATTCATCATAAAAACTTAACAAAGTAAATGCAACCATAAACACTACATACAGTCACATAAAACACACATATATCGTGGTTCACCCCCCTTGGGGCTACGTCCACAAAGATTCATCGCTTCGGCTCTTTACTCATCTTTCAACAAATGTAGTGTTATGCACTATACAATCCTTCCTTCATTACATCTGATCCTTGCATATCGCAATAGTTATCGCTTACACTGAGAACATCTTATCAAAACCCTAACAAATAATAGTTGAACCAACCACAGAGTATCAATAATCGATTGATCCCCTGATCAACCTTCTACAATCCTAATACATTATACTTATACAAAATTGGGATAAATCCCTTACAAAAACCCTAACCCTAAAAGGATTAGGTTTGTCCACTTTCTCCTTGACTTCGTCTCAGTTGGTCCTTGATCCAATAGTTGCTCCAAGTCGACGCTTGTCCACTTTCCAACTGCTCTGCAGCAGTTTGTCCACTTTTTAACTACTTTTCTCGACGCAGGTTTTCCCTTATTTTCGACATGAGTTTTCCTCTTTTCCCAACACACTCCCTTGTTTTCCGACGTTGCTTTAATTCCTTCAAAACTTCTTTGATTTTTCCCAAAATAGTCATGTGTCAACAGGCCCCCAACACTAACATCGTGACTTCTCCAGAGACACTCACGAACTCCTACATGTGCCAGTGCTTCGTACATCTCTGTTATCCACTGGCATTTCTCCTGCGCCTGACTACTCTTCTCTGTCATGGCTTCTACCACCTCCGTAGTGACTGGAGGTCTTAAGATTTCTCCCCCCTCCAATCCTATCTACGTGATGGACACTTTTGTTGTGTTGATTTCTACGACCAACTACTCCACCTTTTCTTGCAAGGGCTCCAACTGAGCTTGTCTTGCGGTTTTTTGTGCCTACATTGCTTTTTCTACTGCTTGTAGGTTCTTCATTTCTGTGGTCGTCTTGATCTTCTATGGTAGAGACATTGTCCTATGTCATTGCTTGACATATGCCATTACTGCATGCAAACTATCTTCCTCCCCTTGCAACTCTTGTAGGCTCCCATCCTCTAATAGTTGTGTCCACAGTTGGGTGCTCTTTTCCAACAACTTCGCCACTCTATGTATATTTTGCACGATGTTTTTTGTGAATGTTGTCGCATCTTGTTCTCTTTTTGCTCTGACTTTTGGAGGAGTAGTAGGTATTGGAAGCTCCTCCAGTTCCTTGATCTTCTCTTTATATTGCGCTAACGCCTACGCTATTTTCTTCATCTTCTCTTCAGAAGATGCTCCCTCCGATGTTGCGTTGTCGAGGATGGCTTGAAATACTGCACTTATCTGTTTCTCCATCTCCTCCACTTTTTTTCCGTACCATCTTTTTCTCCTTCCCTTCTTGGTTGATGACTTCCTTCAATATATCATTCTCCTCCTGCGCTAACTATAAATTTGTCACGTCAGACCTTGCTTTAGACGGGATCTCCTGCGCGACGCTAACCTGTAATTTATACAACGCCTTTTTTGGAATCTTGGGCAACGCCAAGTCCAATGTCTCGATGTCCTTCAAGGGCTTCTGTGTTGTTTCTTCATCGATGAACAACATCTTCAGTGTTATGATAAAATTAACACTTCCCTGCGTCGTGATTTGTACTGTCTCTCCGGCAGGTACTCCTTCTCTAGTGGGCACTGGTTTCTCCTTTTGTTTCTACTATGCCCTGATCCTCAACTGCTCCAGCGTAGTTTTTACTTCATGTACTTGCTTTAGAATTGAAGCTCGGTGATTCTCCGTATTTTCCCAGACCTCTGACAGACTATCTTCTACTGTTGTGGCTATCAGCTCCACATCGGTTGATGTCAGTGATGTCTCCATTGGTTTTCTATGGGCCTTCGCCTTCTTCCTAGAGCCACTTGCTTGCTCCCCTATCCTTTTCTCTAGGCATCTGATGGATCAGATGCCTCTGGCATCTGTGTGTCCATGCATGTATCTTGTGCCCTTTCTTCTTCCATAACGATCTCTTGTGCCTCCATCTACATTTCTTCTACGCGCACCTGTTATGTCGCTCATATTGATGCCTGCTCTGCATCCAGTGGACCCTATGTAGGACCACGTTGTGACTTCTTTTGTGTCCTTCTTTTCTTTTGAATTGGGTTGCTTTCCCCCACTGTACCTGTTTGTGTCTTCTTTTCCTTGCTTGCACCATTCGTGTCTATTTGTTGTGTAGGGATTGTTTTGTCCTACATCTTAGTTTGTTCGCCTGGCACTTTCCACTCTTTAGACCACTCCTGGACCTCCATCCGGATGTCCTGCGTCATCACACAATACTTCAGATGCAACCACTCCTTGGTTGGATCCCTCTTCGCCTATATCCACATACTATGGCGTGATGCCTGGAAATTAGCTATCTATCCAAACTCCTAGACAGTTTCTGGGGAGATCCTCTACGTGTCTGCCACCATGTTCTGGATCTCTGTTAAATACATCACAAATACGTCGTTGTTGATTTTATTTGCCTTGAGATCTGTTGTACTTCGAAGGAACGTGTAGCACGTTGTGCCACACTTTCCTGTCCTTGGCAGGAACAGACTTTATGTGGGTTCTTTCCATCCCACCAATGCAGTGAGGATGAGTAACCACGAGTAGTGGAACTCAGAGCCCTAATCTTGTGCATCCTTACAATCTTCGAGAAAGGAATTTAATAGATAAGGGGCCCAACTCATCGAGCTCCCCTTCATGCACTGTGCTACAGCTGCTACTATGCCTGTGGGTACCTCCTCCTTTCTACATTTGCGCATTAATTTGCAATCTAACAACCTTGTTACAAATCGTGTCGTAGGATTGTTGATGTCATTGATCATGATGCCCCTATTGCCTCTCTCTGTGCCATACTTCACCTTTATTTCATCTGAGATGGATTTTGCCTTCATTTTGTCCTCTAAATACTGCTTCAGCTTCTCCCCATCCATGGGTAGCCCAATGATTGTTGCAATTAGGTCGACATTGATAGGCACTGGCCTATCCATCCAAAGAATTCCTCCATGCACCCTTGCGAGGAGTTGCTTCACACATCCATTGATGTATTTACCGCACCCAAAGTGCGGTATGTCTAACAAATTCATGATGCTAGTGTTGTATAACCCCAATATCCACTGCGCAGGATCCAACAGTGGTGCACCAGATGGACCCTCTCCCCTGCTCTCCAAGTAGCTATGTGGCGCCAAGTCTAGGAATTTCACTATGTCTTCCACGTCATGGTCAAAGTATTTAAGGGCATCTACTTTTCCCACCATTTCATCGTCGACCTTCACTCCCTTGGGGATTTTTGGCATAACTATGGCCAATTCCACCTATGTGCGTTGTACGCCTTGCGCACTGGTCTCTACTCGTGCTTTCTTTTTCCCTTATGGGGACGATACCCCAACCTATGGTATAGTCTGTTGCTCTGTTTCATGCCCTGGTTCCGGCTTTAGGTCCTGCTGCATTTACTATGTGGCTTGTTCACCCTATTGTGGCCCTTTTCCCTTGGACATGTCAAATTCCATCCTTTATGTGTCCTCCTCAGGCTGTTCGACCTCTTGTGTAGGATTTTGCTCCTCCTCCACGTGCATGGTAGTTGGCTCATACTTTGGTGTGTGGATCTTGTCCACGTCCATGACTGTTGGCATCTCTTGCATTCATGTTTCCGTCACCCAAGCACTACTTCTTGTGTTCTGCCCAACCTTGCTCGACGCTCCAATGTGTGGTGGCGACATCCTGGTAAAATTCAAGTTGTTGATTTCTAAACCTCCAATGGCTCTCGCAAATTCTCACTCTTTCACACTTAGACTTCGCTCTTCGTTCTTATCCTTAGCGCAAAAACACAAATGACCATATTTCACCCTTTTTCCACCTTTTATAGCGGGACGGTGAAATGACAATTGTTCTGCACTGATAGCTTCCACTTTTTCCTGCCCGCTCCACTTTTTGTGTCTGTCAACTATTTTCCTGTGCATAGTGTCTTCAACACTAGTTTTTCTACGGCACACTTGTTAATGATAACAATTCTATGACATCAAAACCTCTAATGTTATCCTATCTTTTTGTATTTTTATTACCTTTCTTCTTTTTGTGGATTTTTGTCTTTTTCTTCTAATATCTACTATATACAATATATACAGTCATACCTTCTCTTTCTGCTTTTACCTCAAGTTGTTAGGTCGATTATCTTGATACAATTTCATTCGACTACCATTCATTAGTCCTCTGAGATTCCTCCTTGCAAGATCTTTCAGTTGCACAACACCTCCATGTGTAATGGCCTCTACTTTATAAGGCCCTAACCAATGCATCTTGAATTTCCCGGGGTGTTGTAAATACTTGCTATCATAGAGGAGAACTAGGTCTCATTCCTTAAAATTTGTCTTATTTATGTGCCTATCATGCCAAGCTTTGTCCTTAACTTTATGTACTTCCTGGTGGAAGCCTCCTAAAATTTTGTCTTCTTCCAGCTCTATCAATGATCCAATCTTTCCTGTGCCACACCTTCTTCTATCATGTTGGTGATTGTTGCAATGCGCAAACTAAGTATTAAATAATCCAATGGAACCACTGCTTCCTGCCCATACACTAGCCTGAATGGTGTATGTCTTGTCAACTTCTTGCATGTAGTCTTGTAGGCCCATAATACTGTCGATGTCGAATCATGTTGTCATTGATTCCAAAGGATGATTGATTGATTGATGTCAAAGGATTGATGTCAAGGAATTGATTGATGCCAAAGGATGATTGCTTGATGTCAAAGGTCAAAGGTTTGAGGTCAAATGATTGATGTCAAATGAACAATGTCTTGTCATAGTATATTGATGAAGAATGTGTTCTCCTTGATGTGAATGGATTGATGACAAGTGGAATCATAGTCATATGATGTCATGCATGGATGCAAGGTGGATCAATGAGTTGTCATTAATAGATGATGAATAGATGAAGATGGATCAATGAGTTTTCATTAATAGATGACACATAGATGAAGATGGATCAATGAGTTGTCATTGATAGATGATGCATAGATGAAGATGGATCAATGAGTTGTCATTGATATATGATGCATAGATGAAGATGGATCAATGAGTTGTCATTGGTAGATAATGCATAAATGAAGATGGATCAATGAGTTGTCATTGATATATGATGCAGATTTGGATTGATGTAAAGATGAATCATTATTGTATTATCATGGTTGATAAGGAGTACAAATGGATGAACTCCAAAGTGATCCCCTTATGGTGAAAGCCCTCATGGGAAGATGCTTTACAGTTGAGTTATCCTAGAAGTATGGTTAGAGAACCCATCCTTAATTATGGAATAATAAGATGATTATCAGTGAATTTGTCAGTGAAACTATCCGAGTTGGTTAGTGCTTGTCATGCCATTTCCAGTGGTATGTGGAATGCCACATAACTCCTCACGGTTTAAGAGTTATGGCCTTGCGAAGTTGGAGGACCCTCATATGATGGCTTGAAGCCCCAAAAGGTAAAAGAAGTCAAAATGCTTACAAAGAAGATATTATTTAAATAAAGTGAAGTGATTATTTAAATAATAAAGTAAAGTGACAAAGTCAAGGAGGATTATTTAAATAATCAAATAAATGGAGAATTTTCTATTTATGGAAAGTAATTATGAGAAGGTTAACCCTAAAATGAGGAAAGAGGGTTAAGGGCTCAAGTGGCTATTGGATACATGGACAAGTGACAAATTGGGAAAAGTTGAACATAAGTGACTTTGTGGAAAAATTGACTACGTGGACAAAGTGACCTAGAAGATGCTTCTAAGGAAGCTACTTGGAGAGTATAAATAAGAGCCAAGGGTCTCTTGTGAAAAGTATCTCTTAAGCATGTATTGAAGATCTATTTTGAGAGAGAGAGAGAGAGTCTGGAGAATCTCATGGACGCATCAAAGTTTCCGTAAGTCTGAGATCTTGACAACGAAAGTTTTGAAAGTTCAAAAACCCTAGTTTTTGAAGGTGTTAGCACGAGAAGTCACCTCTGGATTGCGTCATAGGTAAGCCTGATACCCATTAGTTTGTATGTCACAGTAAATAGTTTAAAGGGTGGTCTAATGGATGCAGTCTCAAGATTATATCGCTTTAACTCAGAATCCTAGACCATGCAATGCGTAGGTAAGTGAGGTCTTGATCTAACTTCAGTCAATAAGTTGCAGTAAAAGGGTGAGTAGGGGGAAGAACTGGTGAAGAGATGTAAGGGCCTGCTATGGACATCTGGTCTTCTAGCAGCCTAAGGAAGAAAAGCTTCAAGAATGAGATCCTCTTGGACCCAAAGCTTTAGACACTAAGATATGTCTAAACAAAACAGTTACAATAACACGATGATCAAACCTACATCACAATGTTATTATAACAACCTGACTGGATCCTCCATGCCCGAGCTACTTAGTATAAGAGGGGAAAAGATAACAAGAGAAACTGATTAAAACTGGTGAAAATATTGTAGTGATCAAACCTAAATCACAACAACATCACAACCCTCAACTGGATCCTCCAATTTTGAGTGTCTTAACACAATGTTTATAGAGAGATGGAAAGAAGTTGTCTTTCATTAAACAAGAAGTCTCAAATACATGTACATAACCAGAGAACCAGAAGCCTCATTAAAACTTTACAAGCGGGAGCCTAGCTCTACCATCGACCCTTACAATATATCAAAACTGAGTATTTATGCTCAAAACAAAATCACGAAAGCATATTCGAGTAGATGCATTGAAGGCGCTATGTCTGCATGCTTCCTGATAGACTGTGCATGCAGTCTCTGTCCAGACGTGAACCTCTATCATACGCAAACGAGCCTCAAAACAGACTTGTTGATGAGTCGACTAACTGATAGTCCTTTCCTATTCTTTCTATTTATGGCATAAATGATGCTCAACCACCACCAACCAACCTTAATAACTGCTTCATTGGGATAGCGGAAGGCTCAAGTCAACTCTGCACCTGTAAGATGTGGTAGCCTCAACATTCGTCGTCTGGATCTGAGTTGGATACGGGGAAGCCTGACGGCAGACGTTGCTGTTGACAAAGTGATTGGCGCACTCGGCATGGAGTAGTGGGTGGGAGATGGCCAGGTGGACAGTTGTGGATGGAGAAGGAGACAAAGGATAGAGTGGGGGCCACACAAGTGGGAGATGAGGTGTAATGGGATGGAGGTGATGTGGAGTGAGGTGGAACAGGTGGCGGGAGATGAGAAAGGGACAAGTACCGTAGGGACAGTGAGTGGAAGACATATGGAGGGAGCAAAAGTGATGAGGAGCAGCCACTTGTTGGCCCGAGATAGGACATTATGTGCACATGCACATATTGGGGCTGTGAAAAGTGGTTTGGAACTTCCCCGCTTTTGGGCCCGATGTGTGTCTTTGGCTGAAACGTAGCACTTTCACAAACCACAACTGTTTTCCCTGGCCCGCTCTACCCTTTTTATCCTGTGCGCGTGTTGAGGCCCCAATATGGCCATCGACCGTTGATCTGGGGCGCCCAGCTCTCGACCGCCCAAATCTGCGCGTGTCTTATCATGTCATGCCAAAACGTCTCATCACTCCTCCGACTTAAGATATAAGCCAAATTGTGGGTTTTTTGCCCATTTTCTTTCATTCCTTCCCCAAGTGACCAACTTCTTAGTAAAACAACCTTCCCTTACAAATAAATGTGATAACAGAAGGAGTACGCGAGCAACAATGGGCTAGAGAGCGTACATGCGTACATACGCCTACTGTAGTGAGCTAGAGCGCGTACATACGTGGGCTGAAGGAGGACAGAGCGTGTACAGTGAAGAAGTCATGAAGACTTGGATGCGAGCTGATGATCAGGTTCTTAAGGGCTGAAGCAAGTTCCAGATTTGCACTCTATGGGCTCAGATCTGCCATAGAAACTCTGGTATGGTTACATGGTTGTCTTGATGGATACTCTTGCTTATTGTTTGGTGAACACTTAAGGCATTCTTGGTATGTTTGTTGTGATATGGTTGTGTTGGTTGATTGATAGAGTGAGCAACACTCTTATGATTCGATACTGATATGATTGCCATAGTATACTGATTTCTTATACATGATTGAGTAGCACTCATATTGTATGGTTGAGGAACATGAGTAAGTTGTTGGAGATATTAGATGTGTTGTGATTGGTTGTGATTTAGATTGGACAGTGAAAGACATAAGTGAATGTGACTAAAGGCTACTGAGGATCTAAGTTTATCTTGAAGAGAAAATCCTAATTAACTTAGAAGTGATAAGCAGGTTGTAGTACAGACTGGTCGCGTACATACGTGAGATGTACTATTGGTAGGGCGCGTACATACGCATGTTGCACTACTGACAGGTCGCATACCTGTTGACAGATTGGTATCTGTTGAGGATTGATTCCTCTTCTTAGTTGATGTCGAGTTGTGTAAGTTGAGTCTTGCATTGTAGAGTTGGTGTTCTTGTAGAGTTATGCTCTATTCAATTGTTGTTGATAACCCAAGGACTATAGTTCGTAATAAAAAGAAAATTGTACATACATCTTGTGTTCTTTGTGTTCCTTGTGATGATGACTTATTGATGATATATGTTTCTGGTATATGTTGATGATGTATGTTCACAACTAACTGGTTATAAATGACAACAATAAGTAATGAGTAAATGGTGATTGCTAAAAAAGGAGTTTTGTGAAGGGGAAGTTTTGAAAAAGAGCCCCACACTAATTCAAACGCTCCCCGCCCCCCCCCCACTCTAAGTGTGGTCGGTGTGTCCAACAGTTGATGCCTTCAGATCCCAGTCATCCCTATTGACATTGCAAATCTTTGTCGATGCATTCTCTAGGGTTGTGTTAAAAGCTTCTAGTGTACCATTTGCCTAGGGATGGTAAGGTGTGCTCTTCTGATGATACATCTCAAATTCTCCTGTCATAACTTTGATTGTATTGTTAATAAAATGAGTTCCTTGGTCACTTAACAAAATTCTCAGACATCTAAATCTAGTCACCACGTTTTCAAAGAGAAATCACACTGCAGTTTTTGTACTGTAATCCTTTATTGGGGTTGCTTTTGCCCATTTGGTTAAGTATTATTTTGCAGTGATGATGTATATGGCTCTTGATCTCCTTGTTGGTGGATTAATCGGTCCAATGAAATCCACAACCCATTTATCAAAAACCTGTAAAGTTACTTGGGGCATAAGTGGCATTTCATCCCTTCTTGACGGTTTCCCCACCTTCTGATAGACATCACAGGTCTGACAGTATTCCTTTGCATCCTTATGTACTTTAGGCCACCATAATCACATGCGAACACCTTCTGTGTTGTGGGATTTTCTGTATAATTCCCTCTAGCTATTCCTTCATGTGCTTCTGCTAACACCATGGAGTGTTCATGCTCCATCACACATCTTCTTGGAATTCCATCTGCACCTAACTTATATAAATGCCCTACAATCAATTGATAGTCTGTTGCGCGCACTACCAACTGCTTTTTCTGTGCGATAATAAATTCCTTGGGAGCCATTCCTGTGCTAAAAAATCCAACGATGTCAACAAAATAATCATCAACAATCTGAACAGATAATAAATTAGCATCAGGAAAATTCTCCTCCAAGTTCTTTCGCTCCTCCCCATTAGTAATTCTTGATAGATGATCGGGTCCTGCATTCAGATTCCCTGGTTTTACTATGATTTCAAAATCATATTCCTGAAACAATAACAACCATCTACAAATCCTTTCCCCCAACACTGGATTGTTAACTAGATACTTCCAAGCGGAATGATATGTAAACATGTTAAAATGTTGACCGAATAAATAATGTCTGAACTTTTGTAAGGCATATACCATTGCCAAACCAACCCTTTTTGTAGTGTTATAATTCTGCTCAGACTCAGATAACTTTCTACTAGCAAAAAATATTGGGCGGTCCATGTCTCCTTCACCTAGTTGTGCTTAAAATGCTTCAAGTTCAATGGATGAAGCGTCCACATGCATGAAACTCCTTTGTCCAATCTGGAAAACTCAAAATTGGCGTTGTCACCATCTTCCCCTTCAATATGTCCAAGCTTTCTTGGCATTGCTCATTCCACTGAAACTTGATTTCTTTATTTAGCAATTTCTCCATGGGCGTAGTAATCTTTGCATAGCCCTTTATAAATTTCTTGTAGTACCTGTTATCGCACGGTTTGTAGGAAAGGTCTAGAGAGCTTGAGTCAGGGCTTGAAACCGGCGTAACAGGAGCTTCCCCACCCACT
>ML842519.1:38478-49924 GCA_009831015.1 Picea engelmannii | reverse complement strand
AGAGGAGTACGATCTGGAGAAATTTTGTCACACATGGCACTCCATGTGGACTTCTAGAGGCTACACCCTATAGAAACACTAGGGTCAACTCCAATAGTGTATGATGTCAAGGGTCAACTCCCTTGACATGTCCTCATGTGCTCTCCACATGGGACGTTGGGTTATAAGCCCAACTGCACTTATCCCTTCTCGGATAAGTGCCCCACTTATCCCTTCTCAGATAAGTATCATCACAGATCAACTCAACTCAGTCATGGAGTAGTACGATCTGGAGAATGTCTCAGGAAGCTACAAACATCAATACTCCCTCTCAGCGAGGGAGGCATTCTCTGCCACGCCAAGTCTGTCACGGAAGTACTTGAACTTCGTCTTGGTTTGGTAAGGACATCAGCAACCTGCTCATCTATAGGAAGGGACTGCGCCAATGCTTCCTTCCTCTGCACCATGTATCATATGTAATGGTACTTGATCTCAATGCGATTCAATTTGTCATGAAACATTGGATTATCAGAGATCTTCACACAACTTTGATTACCATAATGAATAATGGTGGAATCCAACGCATGTTTGGATAGATCTTCAAGGAGCTTGTGAAGCCACACTGCTTCACAGACTGCCATACTTAATGAAATGTACTATGCTTTTATTGTGCTCAACGCCATGGAAGTTTGTTTCTTGCTACACCAGGAAACCATGGAAGATCCCAAAGTGAAGCAACACCTAAAGGTGCTCTTTCTGTCCACTGCGCTCCCTACCCAATCAGAGTCAATATATTCCTGCCATATTATAACAATACTGGAAGTATGTCTCAGACCATGTTGAACTGTGCCTCGCAAGTATCTCAACACATGCTTCACAACAATCTAGTGTGTCTATCTTGATTGGCTCATAAATTGGCTAAGTGCACTCACTGCACAGAAAATATATGGTATGGTGTTAACTAGATACATCAATGATCCAATCAATTGTTTGTACGGGTTGGATCAATCTCGTTTGAATCGGAAGAAGACACACATAGTTTCTTCATATTCGTCACCATAGGTGTAGTCATGAGTTTCAAGTTCAATAACTCAAACTTATTCAATTTCTTAACTGTGTACTTCCCCTAACTCAGGAAGATCTCATCAATTCTTTTCCACACCTCTAGTCCCACAAATTAGTGAATCATACCAAGGTCCTTCATCTTGAACTCAGAGGCCAACGCATACTTGGATTCAATAATAAGGCTCTTTGTACTGATGAGGAATAAATCATCAATGTAGAGGACCAAAATCAAGGAATCACCATTAACAGTCTTGTAGTACAGACTAGAATTGACAACACTTTTGTTGAAGTCCAAAAATCATCAGGTTTCCATCAATCCTTGCATACCAAGCTCGAGGTGGTTTCTTAATTCCATACAAGGCCATTTTCAACCTGCACACATGAGACTCCTTCTCATGTATCATGAAACCATCTTGTTGCTCGATGTATACTTCTTCCTTAATCTCTCTATTGAGAAAGGTTGTCTTCACATCCATCTGATGTAGTTTCCAACCCATGGATGTTGCAAGGGAAATAATCATCCAGATAGAAGTGTATCAAGGAACATGATCAAATGTCTCCTCATAATCTATTCCCTCCACCTGAGCGAATCCTCTGGCAACAAATATCGCTTTGTGCTTCTTGATACTCTCATCAGTTGTGTGTTTGATATTATAGATCCACTTGGAAGTCTCTACAGACTTTCCCTCTAGGACTCTATAATTTCTAAACACTGAGACTGAGAGTATCTTATCTACTTTGTCAGCAACTACCCTCCTCTTTGGATTCTCTATGTGGAGTTGGCTCCTCCACTCTCTCTCTCTACAATTGCTTCCTCTGCAACTGCTCTATCTAGAATTGAGAGTGTATCAATAAGTGCTCCCTCTGGAGATGGAGGTGTCTCCTCCTTTGTCTCTACTCCCTCTAACACTAAAGGTAGCTCTTCCTCCTCTATAGGTAACTCAATCTTTTCTCCCTCAGTATGTAGTACTACGTTCCTCTCTCGGAGTGCCTCTACATACACTGGAGGAGTTGCCATGCCTGCTCCCTCAAAATCTCATGGCTCAACTCATGTACAAAGATTGCTATAACTGCTCTCTTTGAGTTTCATATTTTATATTCCTCCATCACAGGGTCCATCACCATAGATTTCATTGATGGTTACTAAAAATGTCTCTTCTATTTGGCATGAGGAGGTACATTGCTCCTAAAGACTACCTATCTCTAAGCATCATTTCTGGTGATGTCACTCCATGACATCATGTTTGGAAGGTCATGTCCTCCATGTTTAATTCTTTGCAAGAGATAGATGATTCCCCTTTATTATTGACTTCAAAATAGATCATGCTACCTACCATGTGATCTCATTGTCCACTAACCAGGTCCCCCTTCTGGAGACAAGGAAATAAGGGTTCTCATATCAAGGATAATGACCCTTGATATCCAATGCCTACTACAACCATTGTTGTCATATTCAAGTCTTGATTGCTTAGAATATTGCATCGTTGTCCCACACTAGAGAAATACCATCCATTGGTTCTATATCAATTTGCAGGAAAACAAATATGCACGAAAACAAGTTCTTCTTCGATCTCTGCCTATAGGCACAACACCAACAATGTCGTAGTGGAGGTTGATCTCCACTTTGTGTAGAGTCTTATTCTTCTAGTTTCATGTCAATTCAATCTCATGACACATTCAATATGGTGGCACTCTTTTCTTTCCAAGTGCAATTCCCCCTTTGCTCCATGGGATTTCTTCATCAGAATTACATATGATCGATTTCTATGAATGCACTTAACATGAATTCATGAATACTTAGAAATCAGATGTCGACACACCCTAGTTGGAGGATCCTTCGTGAGGAGATTTTCTATGGGCGAGAGAAAGCATACTAGCATCAGATTCGAGATTCTGGTGGATCCACCCTTTTGTTGCTCGACGAGCCCACTTCAAGACTTGATTCTACAACTACCACGAAACTCCTCCAACTTCTTCGAAGCATTGCGCAGGTAATTTCTGCTCACTTCTTGCAGCTTCAAGTTGCATGTTCCACATGTTCAATAAACTCGTACTCATCTCATAGGGTTTCCCAATATACTCAGGACAAGCAAAGGAAGCAATGATGTACTTTGCTTCCCTAAGATTCATTCCCTAGCTAGCCATGAATCCCGCAGACTTCTTATTGGAAAGCCAACCTTTAATTCTGTGCATAGCTTCCTTGGTCAATCCCTGGGAAGCCTGACTTACATCCTTAATAATTGATTCCAATGATTGGCGTGCATTATCCAGAGCTTTTGCTAGAACAGGAACAACCGCCAGTTTATCCACGATTCGGTCTTTCACTTGGGACAAACTCCTCTGTATATCTGCAGCAACTCCCTTTGAAGCCTCCAACACGACTTTCCCCTCATTCCACAGTTGTTTGTGCTCACCTCTATTCTCCAACCCTTTGTCATTTGTTTGCAAATGAAGGGCATGTTAAGGAGAGTACAATTTTCCTTGTCCACTGCCATTCTCCTCCTCTATGTCTTCTCCTTTTTTTTGTTTTTTTCTTTTGAGTGTTGACATGAACTGAAAGCTCTGGAGAATACAATTTTCCAGGTGAGATAGAATTATGCTTCTGATGTGTGCTTATGTCAGAAACATCTGGGGAGGACAATTGGGTTTTTCTGGTTCCATCACCCAACTCTTTATATGGAGGCGCATAGAGTTTTCCTTGACCAATTTGCTCATGTTGTTGCTCTGGATCATTGTTGGTAGTGTTGTTTTTTCTTTTCCCTAGGCCTCCCGTGAGGGAGTCAGTCCAGTCTTGCTCTGATACCATGTTGGTTTTACATCATATAAGATATAATCGATATTTTATTACAATGATGAGTGTTCCATATATATAGGGGACATAAGGTGACCATCCATGAAAGGATGTGTCCCTTGAATAATCAATAACTATTTGTTATTATCATTTACTTATTATATAATATATATAATAATCAATAATAATTATATTATTAATGATTATCTTTAGATAATGGCTTCCCGATGTTGTCCAAACATCAACATTGTTATGAGGGAAATGTATTGCGGCTATGCATGAGAGAAAATATTGTATTCTGAGATAGGAGACTGTGAGAGAAAGAAGAGGAAGTTACAGCGGGTTTGTTGTAGTTTGTATCCCTTCATTTGTTGGATAATAATAAAGGAAGGACCTGGCGATTTCTCTAGTGGACGTAGCCCACACTGGGTGAACCACGTAAATCTGTGTCTCTATTGTATTGTGTATCTTTTGTGTTTTTTTTTCGCATTTGTTTTATTTTATTGTTCCACGGTCCTATTTTTCTAACAATATAGGTGAAATATCACAAGCTCAGTAATACTTAATGATGGTGATTATGATGTAATCTAAATAGGGTAAGTGGTATTAAGAAAAATTCCAAGCATTATTAAGGAGGAAATATTGGACGAAAAAAGAAGTCATAAAGTATGATGATTATCATCTAGCTGAAGTTGGGGTGTTTATTTGGAGGAACTAAATTTATGTAACAGATCAGAAGGACTTGAAAATATTGTTATTTCATGAAGCATGGGATGTTCCTTATTTCAAACACTTAAGATACCAAAGGACATATCAAAGAATGAAACAATTGGACTACTGGACCAGTTTGAAATCAGATAGTGTCTCTTATGTAGCCTAGTGTTTGGAATGTCAATAGATAAAAGTATAACATCAACATCTAATCAAAAAATTTAATCCCTTGAATATACCATCTTGTAAGTGGGAAGAAATGTCTATGGATTTCATCTTAGGTTTCCCAGCACCTCCAAAGGCAATGACTCAATATTGGTGGTAATCGATCAACTAAAAAAGACATCTCATTTAATTCATGTAAAGACTACTAATCCAAAATGTGATATAGCTCGCATCTTCATTCAATAAATAGTGAGAATGGATGGTGTACCAAGAGTAATTGTGACAAATAAAAACTCAAAGTTTATCTCTAAGTTCTAGCAGAGTTTGTTTTGTGAGCTACACACAGAGATGAGTTTTAGTACAGTGTACCATTCAAAGATAGAATGTTAGATAGAAAGAGTGAATAACAGTCTAGAAAACATGCTCAATATGTATATGAAGGATTAACTAATAATATGGGAGGACTACCTACCCTTAGTGGAATTTACCTATAATAATGGATACCATCACTCCATCAAGAAAAGTCCATTTTAATCCTTTTATGGATGAAAATGAGACTACCCTATTAGTTGGGACAACCTGGAAATATGACTAACTCGAGAGAAGAGATGGAAATATACTAAAAGAAGTACAAAAAAATCTAAATATTGCTCAAGGCCAACAAAAAAGCAATGTAGATAAAAGGATATCAAAATGAAGCTTTAAGGTTAGAGAAAATGTGTTTCTTATAGTTAATCCAAAAAGGATTCATTTTCACCTGGGGAAATGGAAGAAACTACCACTGAGATATTATGGATATTTTGAGATCTCAGTGAAAATGGGTGTCATTTCTTACAAATTTAACTTACCACCGCATGTGAAAATTCATGATGTTTTTCATGTATCTATGCTCAAAAAATGTGTACCTAACCCTATTCATGCATTGGAATTTGATGCTATATAAATGAAGGCAACCAAAGAATTTCCCATTCAGTGGCTATCAATCATTGGCAATAAGAAGAAACATTTACATAATACAGTAATAAATTGGGTCAAGGTCCATTGGAATCACTACTTAGAAAATGACAACACTTTGGAATTGGAATCAGAAATTAAAAATCTTTATCCTCATTTATTTATGATGGCATGGCTCTAGGACATAACCCTTGTTAGTGGGGGAGGATTGTAACACCCTGATGTTTGGTTTGATGATTCTATTTTTGACTTGTAGGATATGGTGTTCAATGTTTTGTTTTGAGTAAAATTTCGCAAATTTGGATAAATTTAAATTTTTTTTAATAAATCTAGGCTAAAAACTTTCATATTTTCATTAAATATAAAAAAAAAAAAGTGTAGCCTAATTTATGATTATAGTTATTCATACACTTATATTTTTCGCCTAAATATAAACATTTTCCATGAACATATAATAGTTTTTTCTTAATATTTTCACCAAATCAATTATTATGCATCCCAAATTTTTGGGAATATTCACTACATATGGATGATTAGTTAATAGCAACTACTCTTGGGAAAACCATGAATTTTCAATTTAAGTCATGTAAATTTATGTAGGAAAAGAAAATGTTCCTAATAATTTACTTCTATTATTTTTTTCACTTCTTTCAACATGTAGCTGGCATATCATGTTGTATATTAGTGTGTAGAATTTTTTCCATGTATTACTGAAGATATTTTCCATTGCCATTTATTTTTGTTGTTAGTTCCCTCTAATTGATATGAAAGTTTTTTTTTTCTCTAAATATTCTACTATGATATGTTTTTGTTAATTATTGGCAATGATGTACATGTGACACTAATGGAATATTGTTGTTGCCAAATTTTAAAGGTAGTAACAAGAAATCAATTGGTTATCGCCTAATATAAATGATAAAAAAAATTACAAATATGGTTTGATTGCCAAATGGTTTGATAAGTTATAACTTATATGGTTTGAAAAAAAAAATGTTGATGGTGTTCTAGACTCACCATCCCCTCATTATTTGCTTCTATTGATAATTGATTATGATTTACTATAGACATCTATGTAATTTCTTGGATTGTGATGAGCATTGATATTTCCTTGTTAATTAATTATTTAGCATTAATGTTATTGATAATGGTTATGTGACATTGGTTATATTTGATGATGATTTATCATGATTATTCCTTGTAACAATGTGGTTGATATTATACACTTGTTGAATAACATGCTTGTTGATGTACCTTTTGTTGGAATATTGGTTGTTGTCATTGATGTCAACCCTAGTCATTGGTTTTGGACCACAATATTGATGAAGGTATTTGGACATGAAGGACAGTGCACATGCAAATACAACAACCATGGATGGATAATATACATCATGTTGTTTTCGATGGTAGGTAGCACGTCATGTGGATCCTCATGGTTGAGGAAAAATGAATTTTTGAAGATGACAAATTGAATTCAAGAAGGAAGTACAAGTTGGCCCTGAAGATAATTAAAGAAAAGAATTACAAAATAAGAAAGTGGTAGGTCGTCCCTAATGTTAAAAGGAAGTGACATAAAGGGTATAAATAAATCTCATTAAACATTCATTTTTCAACATGCACAAGTTTTATAAAAAACAAGGAGATATAAGTCGAATTTCAGAGGAAATCTGAAGTAAAGAAGGCCGGATTTCAAGGGAGGATGAAGTATTTTAGTGATGTGTTCTAAGGTATGTTATTTACAGGTCATCTTACCATTTTCGCTATAACTTGTTTAATAGAACGATTTAGATAGTGAAATTGGTATGGTATTGAGAAGACATATCTAGGTACCCGTGGTAAAAATTTCAGCTCTTTATTCTCTATACTTTTGGAGATACACTCTGTGGAAGATAGGGTTTTTGACTAGTCTTGAAACTAGGCATAAACATGTGTTCCGAGTAAAAAAGTCATAACGTCTTCATAGAGAATCCAAATGAAGTGGTACAACTTGCATTGGAAAGAGTACGGGTTGTATTTCTTGTGTAAAAATTTCAGAATATGATGTTAACAATTAAGTGCAGGGCATGTTGTACAAGTTCGCTCTCTTGAATAAACCAGAATTGAATAAGGTCTATCATTTTCTCCTTTTCTGGGAGGATTCAAGGAGTGAAACTTGGAGTCGTTTCATAGAATACATTGAGTAATATTATCTACAGGATCGGAGTATTCCAAGAATTGAAGAATTGCAGAATTTGAAGAAGTCTCAGGAAGCATTATCAGGTTCTATGTGATGGTTGGTTGATGGTGATAATTTAATGTAAATTTTTATTATCTCTCATATATTCTTGGGTGGAAGGAAGGGGAAAGGATGGAGAGGTCAGCCCTCTCTTGATATTGGATGATTGTATTTTCTTTTTGGAGGTTTATCCCTCCCTTTATATTTGGAAGATGTAGCTACCTTTGGAATTCATTACTTCCCTTGAACAATAACTATTGATTATTTCTCATATATTGGGCATGGTGTATTGTGGTGTATTGGTGTAACTCTTATACTATTGTTAATTGATCATTGGATATAATTGAATGGTTTAAGTATAAGTTGAAAAAAAAAAATTAAATTGTACTTGATACTGATTCACCCCCCTCTCAATATCAACAATTGGTATCAGAGCAAGTTGCCTTCAGAACAGTTTAACCACTGGAAGGAAAATCCTAAGCAGAGATGGATGACCATGAGAAAATTTCAAATGGGATTCAACGATTTGATGGAAGCAATTATGCATACTGGAGTGATAGAGTGAAAACTTACATAATATCTTTAGGAGTAGACATTTGGTACTCAGTTGTAAATGGCTATGTAATCCCAAATAATGCTCCAACCAATCCAAATGATAAGAAGATTATGAGTTGTAGTTCAAAAGATTATAACAATTGGTTTATACTATTGTTAATTGATGATTGGATATAATTGAATGGTATAAGTATAAGTTGAAAAAAAAATTAAATTGTACTTGATACTAATTCACCCCCCTCTCAGTATCAACAATTGGTATCAGAGCAGGTTGCCTTCAGAATATTTTAACCACTAGAAGGAAAATCCTGAGCAGAGATGGATGACCATGAGAACATTTCAAATGGGATTCAACGATTTGATGGAAGAAATTATGCATATTGGAGTGATAGAGTGAAAACTTACATAATATCTTTAGGAGTAGACATTTGGTACTCAGTTGTAAGTGGCTATGTAATCCCAAATAATGCTCCAACCAATCCAAATGATAAGAAGCTTATGAGTTGTAATTCAAAAGCTTATAACAATTGGTTTATACTATTTTTAATTGATCATTGGATATAATTGAGTGGTTTAAGTATGAGTTGAAAAAAAAAAAAATTGTACTTGATATTGATTCACCCCCCTCTCAGTATCAACAATTGGTATCAGAGCAGGTTGCCTTTAGAACAGTTTAACCACTGGAAGGAAAATCCTGAGCAGAGATGGATGACCATGAGAACATTTCAAATGGGATTCAACGATTTGTTGGCAGCAATTATGCATACTAGAGTGATAGAGTGAAAACTTACATAATATCTCTAGAAGTAGACATTTGGTAATCAGTTGTAAATGGCTATGTAATCCCAAATAATGCTCCAACAAATCCAAATGATAAGAAGCTTATGAGTTGTAATTCAAAATCCAGACACATTATTCTAGAAGCATTGGCACCAACCATTTCTAGCAAAGTGATGGGATGCAGCACTACTAAAGAGGTATGGGAAAAACTCAAGAGTATCTATGAAGGTGATCCAAAATTTAAGCAGGTCAAGCTTCAATGACATAGAGAAGAATTTGAAAATTTGAAGATGGATGAAAAGGAAGATATTGCAACCTATTTTCTTAGAGTTGATGAATTTGTTAATGCTATCAAAGGATTAGGTTAAGAGATCAACGAATCCTTGGTTGTACAAAAAGTGTTGAGATCACTTCTCTTGAAGTATGATGCTAAGATCTTCAACATTGAAGAAACTAGGGACTTGACCAAAATGACAATGGATGAATTACTTGGGTCTCTTATAGCATATGAAATGAGAACAGGTACAGAAAGTGACCATCTAAACAATGAAGCAGCCTTTAAATCCATAAATAAGACAAAATACAAGGATAATGACCTTGATGAAGAAATAGAAAATTTCGTAAGAAGGTTCCATAAGGGAACTGGAAGATACAAAGGTAAGTCTCCTCGAAAATTCTTTAACTGTGGTAGATTAGGACATATTGTTGAAAATTGCTACTATAAAAATAGAAGTCTCAACAATAAAAAGATCTTCTACTCCAAGGATGATGGCATCTCCTCAAATGAGAGTGATGAAGAAGATAATGATGGAGGAGAAGTCATCTTCATAACCCAAGAAACCCGGCATGATGATCAAAAGAGTTCTAAAGAAGAAGAAATAATTTCTGAAGAAGATTCAAATGAAAAAACCAACCTTGATTCCTTTCGTGGATATAAAGACAATGTAGAGAGTGAACAAGAAGATGAGAATCTTGAAAAGTTGAAGCATGTTGAAACTAAAAATAACAATCTTAGAAACACAAACATAATATTGAAAGGTGAATTGAGTAGTTGTGAAGAAGAGAATTATAGGCTTGAAAAGACCATTGGTATCTTGAAGGAACAATTATAATATTATGAGAAATTGAAAGAAGAATTGGATCACACAAAAGGGGAGCTACTATTGACAATAGAAAAGTTGAAGAAGTTCAAAAAAATCACTGAAAAATTAGATGAGATCCTTAGCAGTCAAAGATCTCCAAACGACAAGATAGGACTAGGATACAATGACAGTTTGAAGACAACAAAAAAAGAGAAGGAAGATTAAAAGGATGAAACCAACACTCCAAAGCAAGTTGAACAACAAGATAGAAGACTATAATTTAGAAGGAATGAGACATCAAGAATATCCTCTCCCATCAAGTATAAAATCAATCATTATGAAGGAAACTACAAAAGAATAAATCATGAACCCATATGGACTACACCACAAAGAACATCACTTACTCCCAGGTATCAAAATTTTTATCTTGGACATTGTTATACTTGTGTAAATTTTGGACACAAGACAATCAATTGTAGAATCAATGAAAGGAATAACTACGTAAGCTACATGAATGGTGAAAATAATAGATATGGAAATGTTCATAGACCTGTCAACAAAAATTATAATCCATTTGACCCATTAATGGATCAAAATATTGTATGTTAGAAGTGTAATAATCTTCGTCACAAAGCACGATATTGCAGAGAGATGAAGGAACATAATCGTATGCCAAATTTCTCTATACCAACTACAACATGGAAAAGGAAAGAAATTCCACACAATGAAAAATTTCTAATAGCATTGTTCGCTAAAGAATGCAAAGAAGACTATGAATGGTTCATAGACAGTGGGTGTTCATCTCGTATGACCGGAGATCAAAGAAAAATTATTGGTTTGAAGAAAAAGGGTGGAAATGTTGCATTTGGAGATGACTCATCTACCAAAATACTTGGAAAAGGAAATGTAAAGCTTGGAAGTGAAAATGTAAAAGAAGGAAAAATCCTATTGGTTGAATATCTAAAGCATAACCTCCTCAATGTCAACAAAATATGTGATCAAGGATACACTCTTATGTTTGACTCCCAAAAATGTAAAATCAGAGAAAATAACTCAGGAAGATTGGTTGCAACTGTAAAAAGAAGACCAAACAACATATACATCCTAGACATGAAGAAGAGAGACAAGACAGAAGCCACACAAAAGGATTCA
>ML842518.1:39665-57010 GCA_009831015.1 Picea engelmannii | reverse complement strand
AGTCGAAACCAAAGATTTTATCCCATCCGGACCTATCGATTGGTTCAACAATCCCATTCCTGCCCCTGATGATTTTGAAGAAGGTAATATGGCCAACATTTCCCCCACCATCAAAATCGACATTTCCATTAAAAATGGCACCGTCAAAGAAATCATCATTGGAGTTGCTTGCACTCCTCAGGAAATCACCGCATATAAAGCCCTCTTCCAGGAATATAGAGATATTTTCACCTGGTCATACACGGAAATGCCTGGCCTCAACCCATCTATTGTCGAGCATCACATCGACACCTAGCCTGACATCACACCAGTTCGCCAGAAACAACGACCACTACACCCATCCAAGGCCGCGGCTATCAAAGCCGGAATTGACAAGTTACGTACAGCCAGGTTTATTTATCCCATCGCTTACACTTCATGGGTTTCCAACCCTATACCCATCGACAAAAAACAGGGCACTATCCACATTTGCACAGACTTTCACGATCTCAATAACGCATGTCCCAAAGACAACTTTCCAACGCCTTTCATTGATCAAATTATCGACGACTACGATGGCCACGAGGCTCTCTCCTTTATGGATGGATTCTTTGGCTATAACCAAATCCAAATCCACCCAGCCGACCAGTATAAAACTGCATTCATTACCCCATGGGGTACTTTTGCATATCGTGTCATGCCTTTCAGCTTAAAAAATTTTGGCGCAACTCTCCAGCGGGCGATGACATACATCTTTCACGATCTGGCTGAAATCATCCTCACCTACTTGGACGACCTCACAGCTCGATCCAAGAAACGCACCCAGCATCTCGATGATTTATGAATCATCTTTCAACGGTGTCGCCAGTACAAAATCTACTTGAATCCTCTCAAGTGTGTGTTCTACGTCACCGCCGGGCGCCTCCTCGATTTTATTTTTTCCCAAAGTGGTATTACCGTGGACCCCCTCAAAGTCAAAGCTATCACCGAAATTCCACCTCCTCGGAATTTACGACAACTTTAGAGTCTACAGGGAAAAGCCAACTTTCTTCGACGCTTTGTCCCAGATTACGCCATACGCACACATGGTTTCCTTCGCTTACTATGTCACGACATCCCCTTTCACTGGGATGACTATACCCAATAGTCATTTGAAGATCTTAAAGCAGGGCTTTCAAATGCACCTTTAATTAGTGCACCTGACTATAATCGGGACTACAACCTCTACGTATCAGCATCAACTGTATCAGTAGCCGACGTCCTCGTCCAGCTCGGAGATGACAATCATGAACATGTCATTTACTACGTTAGTAAGAACCTCTCAAGACCACCCTTGAAGTATAAACATGAAGAGAAACTTGCTCTTCCAGTTGTCCTCGTAGTCCAGAAACTGCGCCATTACATTCTGGTTCACACCACAAAGGTTTTTGCATATTCCAACCCTATGCAGTACTTGCTCAGCCGTCGACAAGTTAACGACAAATTCGCTCGATGGATCATTATCCTTCAGGAATACGACCTCGAGTTCTCAACACTGAAGAGTAAGAAGGCCCTCATTCTCGTTGAACTTGTCACAGCCTTCCCCTCTGACACCACCAGTGCCCCCCGTCAATACCGACTTTCCCGATGAACATCTCTTTTACATCACCTCAGATGATCCTTGGTATGGCGACCTTCTTGTATACCTATGCACTCAAAAGTTTGGTAACCAACTTTCACGAGATGATCATCGACGTATTCACCATCAGGCCCCCCGCTATCTCCTCATCTGAGACATCTTATACCGGCGGGGTGTCGACACCATTCTTCGTCAATGCCTGACTATTGATGAGGCTGACAGAGTCTTAAATGACTGCCACAGCGGCGCATGTGGGGGCCATCTCTCGGGTATATCCACAGCTCAAAAGATTATCCAAGTCGGTTACTTTTGGCCTACCCTGTTTCATGATTGCATTCATGTCGCGAAACAATGTGAGCAATGTCAGCTCTATGCCAACAAAGCCCAAGCTCCCCCCGCTCTTCTTCACCCTGTCATTATTGCGGGCCCTTTTTGTAAATGGGGCATCGAATTTATGACTTGTAATCCCCCCTCTAGCAACGGTCACAAATACATTGTTGTCGTCATTGATTACTTCACCAAATGGGCCGAAGCTATGCCCACTTTCAACAACACCGCTAACACTGCAGCGTTTTTTTTCTTTAACCACGTCATATCCCGCTTTGGAGTACCCCTCCAACTTGTTTCCGACCATGGGACACACTTCGAGAATGATATCTTTGTCGAACTCTCCTCTCGGTTAGGCTTCTCTCACGAGTTTGCCTCACCATATTACCCTTAGTGAAACGGACAAGTCAAGGCAGTGAACAAAGTTCTCAAGACCATGTTACAGCACACGGTTAATAAACATAAAACCAATTGGCATCATATGTTATTTTCCATGCTATGGGCTTATCGAACGGTAGTAAATACCGCTACTAGTTTCACGCCATTCCATTTATTCCATGGGGTCAAGGAAACTCTTCCCATCGAGTGCAAAATTCCCACCTTATGCACCGCAATTGAGCTATCACCTAACACTTCTCCAATGGAGAAGTGCTTGCTGAACTTGGAGTCTCTGGATGAATATCGTCGATCTTCCTTACAGAACAATGAGGCAGCTAAAAAATGATCCAAAGCTACCTTTGATCGCCATGTCAACCTTCGGTCATTCCGCGAAGGTGATCTTGTCCTGGCTTATGATATCGCTCATGATACCTTTGGCCATGAAAAATTCAAATCACTCTGGCATGGCCCTTACATTATCCAACATTGCCTCACCAAAGGCGCATACATCCTGGCCTCTCCCGAAGGCCTCTCTCTCAAAGAACCCGTTAACGGGTTGTATCTCAAGAAATTTTATGCTTAAAAGTAGACATTCTACTTTAGGTTATTTCTTTTCTAGTATTTTTAATATTTTTTTTCTCTCCCCTCTCATCTAAACTATCCTTTGTGCTATTGACAGATGCTTCCTCCACCAGCCTACCACATTGGTTATGCCTACGGCGCCAGCCGTTGGAAGCAAAATCTCACTTCAGCTGCTTGGGCTCTATACACCCCCTCACATGAAATGCTACATTCAAGCAGCATATGTTTGGGGCCTGCAACCAAAAACCAAGCCGAATACACTACGGTCATTGGCCTCCTGGCCGATGCCCAGCATCATCATATTCGTCATCTTAGCATCTTCCTCGAATCTCAACTAGTCGTTCTCCAGCTCAATAATGTATACCGTGTACGCGATCCGTGCCTCTTTCGCAAATACCTGCAGGTTAGACTGTTATCTCGACATTTTGATTCCATTACATTTACACATATTCCAAGACAATTAAATCAAACAATAGATCAAATAGCTAACATGGTGTTAGATTGGCATATATCACATCAAGCTACACATACATAAACATCCCACAAAATCCTGTCACAACATATATATAGAATAGACATCATCAAAAGCAAAAAACACATATAGACAACATCGGGATCTCAAAAAGGTCTACTCATATATATATATATATATATATATATATATATATATATAGATAGATAGATATATAGATATCAAGGCCCATCAGGCCATCTGGATGTTTACATACAAATATACATGTGCCCACAGGCCAGCACAACACCTCGGTACAAAAATCGGCTCACCAGCCTATATACAACCAAAAATATATACATCATACATCATTCATGGTGAATTTATCGCACCACCACCTACTCCTCCCTCGGGAGGAGGTGGTGGCCCACCACCACCTGCCCCAGGCGGTGGTGGACCACCCATAGGACCCTCCTGCCCCGGCGACAGGCGTCCACTAGTCATCATAGCAAGCACTACAGCTCGCTGCACTATGGCCTGCCATGGCGACGACACCCCCACACACTGCTCCAGGAAGCTCTCATCCTGGATATGTGTCCACATGCCCTCAGGCACATCCTGCAACACTGTCTCCAAATGACAGCGTATGTCATCAAAATCAACTTTGGTCGCCGTCGGAGGAGCGTGTGATGGCCTTGCATCGGGGTCATCGAACCGGCGCCTCCTCACTACCCTCTCAGGCTCTGCTGGTCGCCCCGCGGCATCATCTCGCCAATGTCTCTCTCCATGCGACAGTCTCTCTGGCTCTCGACAAGCTGGCCCTCTCTGCATCTCCACCTTGCGCTCGCGAGGTGCCACATCTTCACATGTAAAAAACAACAAATAGTATCAGCACCTATATCACATACACAATACTAAATGTACCTCGATGGTCAAACACCTCCCCTAGAGGTAGCACCATGTCCGGGTCACCCCGAAAGTCAACCCCAGCATAGGGGTACCGAAGTACTACCTGCGGTATCTTCTGCCATATCCATGCCGCCTCTACTGAAAAAGTAGTGGCCACCCTCACCACCACTGTGGTGAACAAAAATTGTAGACCACCACCTCAATCGCGGCTCTTGTGCCCCCAACATCTCTAGTAGAACTCTCGGGCGCAACATCGGCACCCTCTCTAAGAACCATGCCACTAGGATCGACCCAAAAGAAAACTCTCCTACATCTGTGGACCGACAGCGATTCAACTGCGCGATCATCTGCGCATGCAGCGTCAGTCCCCACGCGAACTTCTCACCGACCACTACTCTCTCCAGCACCAGCAGTTGGCCACCACTAATCTGTTGGGTCGCAAGTGACCCGTATACACGAACAATCATCACCGCTATGAAAGAATGAGCCAGGGAGTCTATAGCACTAATGCTCACCACAGTCCCAGACATGAAGTTCTCACCTGAGCAGTATCGTTGGCCGATCGTAGTAAGGTTTGTATCCCTCGGTAGCACAGGCTCTTCCGGTAGGGGCGTTCCCCGAAAGGGGAGCCCAGTCAGAAAATATACATCCTCCACCGCAGTGAAGGGGATCTTCTCTCCTCGCACGAGGAAGCAGTGCAGCTCCAGACTCCACATCTGGAACAGGAATTGTAGTAAATACTCTTGTTCCCGTATCAACGGACACTCAAAGAACTTTAGCAACCCACAGGTTGCCAAAGTCGCCCGCACCCCAGGCCCCTCAATGGCCACAGCATCTCGCAACTGGGCCTAGTCTCGCTCTCGACACTGCACCGGCATAGTCACTACGGTCCACCTACAGACAACACATAGTCTTATATCAGCTCATGCAACCATCAACAACATCAAAAAGACTCATTTTTTACCCTTCAACCTTGCCTCGTAGGCGCAGTTTTTTTTCCCACAGGCGCACACCCATGCACGCTTGTTCATTGCACAGGTGCGCATGTATGCGCGCCTGTTCATTTTACAGACGTGCATCAGTGCATGCCTGTCAAACCTACAGGCGTGCACTGATGTGCACCTGTTCAACTCACAGGTGCGCCCCTCGGGCGCGCCTTAAATTCCTCATATCGCGCACCCATGCGTGTATGATCGATGTACAGGCGCGCACGCATGCGCGCCTCTCACCGGGTCGCCCACGCATGGGGGGGCCCACATCCCCTAAATACCCCTATACGGCCCCCCGTACAAGCCCTGCCCAAAAATTGAAAACCTATTTCTATGCAAGATGATCAGACCACTAACCTAATACTCACAAAACGTCGATCGGATGCCTTGCCCTCCCTGAATCTCCAAATCTCCTCTAAAATATGCTCGTCCAGTCACTGTTGCAGCAGGTACAAATGAGGTGGGAATGTGGGCCCTACAGCTATATATAGGCCTTTTTCCAAACTTCCACTCACCATTCCGGGAGCCCAAGGTGTCCATTTTTCAAACCATCTTCAGCCACGGGATTAGCATCCCGCCACCTACATCATCGTTGTCCCTGGGTCACTTTTTATCCCGAGCCCCTGAGGGACCTTTGTTTTCATATCATGGTCAGGTATGCACATGCATTGTCACATTTATCTAATACATGCTCATATCTTTGATTCTCTTCAGATATTGTTCACTTTTGAGTATTTTTTTCTCGTATGTGCAGGTACTTGCTCCTCACCCCTCGGCATCACCCCTTCAGGTATATACTCAACACTGGCATGTAGTCTTTCCCGCTATATTGCACTTGCATTTCCAGTCACACCCTCTGATTTTTACCTCTAGGATCTCCATTCCCAGCTCTGCAGTACCCATGCCTCCATTTGTATCTTCGGTACTGTTACCTGGTAGCATTCTTACCCACATGAGTTGTCCCATTCATAGCACCTTTTGGCACTTTTTGACACTCATGTTGTTCTTCATTACCCTTTAGGGATGGGAGTCCCGATAGTCTTTCAAACATGTCATGAATCAGCCACATACTCCTTCTCCTCATTTTGCTATCTTTCCCACATGGACTCCCAGATTATCTCTTTACGGTTCTATTTTTTACCTGCACCTCTGCAGTATCATGAACCCTCCATTTCATCCACAATCAGTTGGCCCATCTATGGACCTACCCTCATTTCACCTACCTCATACAGAAACTCACCAATGGGGCCCCCACCCTTCATCAGTCTTCCAAGCACATTCTTCCCTCCGTGGGCCACTCATATCACACTGGGGCACCCGTTTCTGTATTTGTACATTTTTCCCCAAATTATTTGTTATTTATTGTACAAATGCCTTTATTTCTAGTCATTACATTTTCTTTTGTCGTCACCATTGGTGGCTTGCTTCCTTTTGGCCACACACAATCCATGTCACCCTTGGTTGAAGCATTACTTATCATCTACCTTTGTCGGCATCGTCCATATCTTCAGCGTACTCCACAGGTCACTTACCTCTACCCTGTGAATTTGTTCACCTTGTCCCGCCTCTGGCACAACTTATCACCGATCTTGTCGTCCCCCTGACACTCGACCTTGTTACACAGTTGCGGCCACTTTTTATCTCATACATCCTCCAACCAAGGGAAGTCTTGAGTCTTCCCACTTCTTGACTTTGTCCATGTACCTCTACCACTTCCTCACCTCAGAAGATTCCACGAAGCCCTTTGCTTATGGGAGTCACGTTCCCCTTTTGTCGACATCATCACAATTTTCCAGAAGGGTGACAGTATCTTGATTCTCATTCTCCATTCAGTAAGAGATCTCAGACGACATAGGGTGAAACACCATTTCTCCCTGCTATCATTGGCCCCCATAACATTTGACACCAACACTTTCTCATGTTATGGTGGGTCTTACTTTGCGACTATTGCAGTTATTTTTACCATTTTCCGAAGACCTCTGAACTTGGTAGGGCTATCAATGCCCACATCATCGCTGCTACTTATCACCGCGATCATTGCCTATTGTTTAGTGTATGTCCTTTACAGAATTGTCTTTTTCATTTATCATCATCGCCCCCAAGGGAGCTGTAGTTGCCTACACCAACACTTCAGTCATCTTTTTTCAGAGTTACATAACACGAGCATGGGGCATGCCCACCTCATTTGTACATAGTTTTCTCTTTTTTTCACAACTCTCAGAAGATCGGGTCCTACCGGTTCCTTTTTTCTCCAACGGATCGCTCTGAACGATCCCACTATTGCTCTCCCTTACAACAACATTCTCAGTAGAAGAAACATTGATGGATTTCGGCTATACGTATGCTCCTAACCTCATCCATCAAGGGGCATATATTATCACTAAAATTTCATCCGCACATGGCGACAAGAACTCGACATCGTCAAACAGTAATGAAGTCATTCATGGCACTGAATTAATCTCACAGCATTCCAAAAAGGTCAAAAACTATACAAAGTAGTGCAAAAATTGAAGAGCGCTTTACAACAGTTGGGTGTGCACACACATGCGCAGAACAGGAATGTACCATGCGTGCATACGCGCACGATGCACGGTTGTTGGTGCAAAAACCCGCGCACCTGCTAAACGGTGCATTTATTGAATTGGTCAGCCTCCCAACCACTTATGGATCAGCTCCCAAGCCAATTTGACCCTCAATTATGAGCTGAATCTGCATGGTAGGCTGGTCAAAGACCTAATAAATCCCTAAAGAGCCTCTTTTCACACTACAAAAGAGTTACACAATAACCCAATGCAATGCTATAAAAAACCATGAAGAAACCTCATTTTCTCAAGGAATTCCATGTAATGTTATGCTGCCTAGATTGTTTTAAGGACTCCATCCTTGACAAGATCACTTTGGCACCATTTCATTGAGCAATCCACCTCTCCATTGAGTGGATTTTCAAAGGATTTCTTTCATCACCATTTTTATTTTTCTTGTTGTAAGGAGAGAAAGTTTGTGAGGGTCCAAGAGCCTTCCTTTGGAGGAAGAAGGGACTCATAGTCCCCTTTCTTCATTGTGCTTTGATTTCATCAATAGATCATCCTAAAAACATTGGTGATATTGGTCTTGTTGTGTTTGTTATCTCTATACCCATATGCTTATGCTTTTAGTTTGTATTATTTTAATTCTTGTTTATAGTTTTTTTTTTCTTTCTCTAACTCTTTCCTCTACAGCTGTCATGCTCAGCAAGACCCAACTGGGCATGTAAGCATCTCTTATTTGCTCACCAAGGTGACGAAAAGGGTGCAAACAATGACAGTGCGCATTCGCAAGAAGAAGGTTACAATGAGGCTCTAAAGGAATTTTTACAATAAGAAATATGGAAAAAAACCCTATACATCAAAAAACCTAACCCTAGGAGATGAAGCGCCAAAAGTCATGTGGGCCCCGTTTGGGTAAGTTAGTACATCAACTTCTCGGGGTCGTAACTTTTGCATACGATCTTCGTTTTAGGCCTGTAATAGCCCGTTGGAAAGGTATTGTCGAGGAGATTAATTTTGGGGGATAAATGTTTCATTTGAATACCATTTAGAAGATACATCCTGAAAAACCTTCATTTAGGCCCTCAAAATGCCCCCAGAAGTTAAAACTACTAAAAATAGTAAATTGCCAAAATTGTCAGAAAACTATTTTGAGCTAGTTGGAAAAGGTGGGTGGCCACCGATATCCATATGGATCAATCCTCCCTCCTTATGAAGAAATGGTATCCATTACGTTGAGGTACCCCATTAGATGAGGAAATTTCTACTGAATTTGGCCCTGAGTGAGCCACTTGCCTTGGTGCAGGCGCTGCCCTGCTTTGATGACTCGATAAAGCTGGATCCTTTTTTGTCGAGTACCCTTGATCTATCTGTACACAATTTGATCATTGGATTCCTATTGTAGGTAGCCGGGGTTGAGCTATGTTGGTGTCAATTGTTTTGTTACTTCTGAGGTGTCCAATAATGGTGGGAAATAAGGGCGAAGGAGATCCACGTTGAACACTGGGCGCAGACCAAGGAAAGGAGGAATATTGAACTCAAAATCATTATCCCCCATGGCCTTGGTGATAGTGTACAACCCATAAGGGAGTGGGTGAAGCTTCCGATGGGGTCTTTTAAGATGTTGTTTCTACAAGTGCAACCAAACTTTGTCGCCCACCTGAAACTTATGCGGCACCCGATGTTGATCATGGCATTGTTTGTACTTGTCATTGGACTTCTGTAGGATATCCTAAACCTATTGGTGGATGCGCTGGATCCATTCAATTAACTGGGTGGCTTTGTCAGCTTTAGTTGGATCAGGAGATGAGTCATTCAAGGTGACTGCAAGGGGAAGTGCAATATCTATGGGTCCCAATTGTTGGAATCCCAACCCCACTTGAAAGGGGCTATGATCAGTTTAGCTACGCAGGGCACGGTTGTAGCTATGCTAGACATAGGGAAGGCTCTCATCGCATGTGTGAGGGTGCTTTGAACTATACATACGAAGGATATGCACAATCATTCGATTTACAACCTTGGTTTGGCCATCTGTCTAGGGGTGGAAGGACATGGATTTGGTGAGCTTGGTGTCCAACAGTGACCAGAGGCTCGATCAGAATGTGATGAGAAATTAACTATACTGATATGAGACAATGGTTTGTGGGATTCCAAAATGTACCCAGACTCATTCAAGGAAGAGCTTAGCTGTGGCCTCTGTTGTGATGCTCTTCTTGCAGGCAACCAGAATCGCCATCTTAGAAAAGCGATCAGCAACCACAAAAACACAACCATTTCCCCGCTTGGTGGACAGGAGGCTCGACATGTAGTCCATTTTGATGGATTCCCATGGGCTATCAGGAGTAGGAAGAGGGGTTTACAGTCCTTATTTCTTAGTGGTCGGTTTGGTAATGGCACAGGCAGTACAAGACCTCATATACTTGATGACCTCCTATCAAAGTTTCAACTAGTAGAAATGTTTTTGTAGCATCGCCACTGTCTTTTCAATGCTGAAGTGTCCTGCCACCTGACTATAGTGGGCTTCCCATATCATCTTTTCTCGCTCACTTGATGGAACACAGATATGTCGTAGACGACACAAAAACCCATCCTGAATATGGAAATTATCGACAACTACGTTTGCACCCAACATTTGGTAGGTGGTGGCGAAGTCAGGGTTTGTCTCATAGAGTTGGGGCCATCCATATGTCTCATGGCCGCAAGATTCTAGCACCATGGTGAGTGTCACGACTGACGGTCTGCTGAGGAAATCATCATCACGATTGGTGCTTCCTATTTTATACTTGATGTTGAGGTGGAATTGATGCAAGTATGTGGACCACTTTTGATGGCGATCATTCTGCAATTTTTCTTGTATATACATGAATTGCAGTGGCTTGTGATCAGTGTGGATGACTATCACCTTCCCAAGAACGTAATGTCTCCACTGGTGGCATGCTTTCACAATGGAGTACATTTATTTGTCGTAAGTAGGGTACTTAAGAACAGTATCTGACAGTGTCTCACTGTGATAGGCCACAGGGTGGCTGTGATGAGTGAGAACGACACCCAAAACATAGTTTGAAGCATCTATCTTGATCTCAAAAGGATTTTGTATGTCTGGTAGTGAAAGTACTGGAGTTGAGAAAAAGCACTGCTTCAAATCATCGAACGCTTGTTGTTGGGACCGGCTCCACGTAAATTTCTCCTTACCACCACCCCTGTTTATTTGGCTGAGGGCCCATGCAATATGGTAGAAACCCAACACGAACCTACGGTAGAAATTGGCAAAGCCCAAGAAGATTTGAAGCTTAGTGAGTGTTGTTGGGGCTGGCCAGTCATGGATGACTTGGATCATGACTGGATCCACATGTATGCCATGTTGATCAATGATGTAGCCCAGGTAATGGACCTTGTCCATGCCAAATGAGCATTTTTCCAAGTTGGCGTACAGATTGTGCTGCCGCAAGGTGTGCAGAACCTATTGAATATGCTTCAAGTGTTCGGCCCAAGTCTTGTTGGAAATTACAATGTCATCCATATACACCACTACAAAAGTATTGGTTAATCGTCACAGGAGATCATCCATCATCCTCATGAAAGTGGCTGGAGCATTTTTCAAACCAAAGGGCATGACCAATCATTCGAAAAGGCCTTCCTTTGACTTGAAGGTGGTCTTCCATACATCTGTATATTCTATCGGGACCTGGTGGTAGCCAGAATTCAGATCAATCTTACTGAAGTATTTTTCCCCCATGAGTTGATCAAGAAGGTCATCGATTCGGGGAATTGGGTACTAGTTTTTGACTGTGATTTTATTCAAAGCCTAGTAATCAATATAGAGTCGCCAAGTCCCATATTTCTTCTGTACCAACAAGATTGGGCTCCCGCAAGGTGATGAGTTGGGGAGGATGTGCCCCTTGTGGAGCAGTTCTTAGATCTGTCACTTGATCTCCTCATTCTCTAAAAGAGAGTGATGATAGACTAACCCATTGGGTAGCAGTGCATTGGGAGTCAGATCGATGGGGTGCTTGACCTGGCAGTGCAGAGGTACCCCTGTAGGTGAGGAGAAGATATCCTAGTATTCTTCCATGACCTTATCTACTTGATTTTTTGTGTGGAGAGGTCGGCCGCAGAGACCCTGGATGTGGTTGTGATATTTTTCTTATTCTAAGAGAGAATCACAAAGAAGACAAACTTCATCGTCTGAGAGATGACCTTCCTGCATTGCTTAGCAGAGATCAAGAAAATAACACTAGGTGGGACGGCCTCAGGTATCCTGTACAATTTCCTGTTCAAAGTAATAACAACACTATGAGGCCTAGACTCATATACAACATGAAGTTTACATAAATAAGGTTGTCCCAAAAGAACATCACACAATACCTCGTATTTGAAGGGCTTGATGTCATACAACAGTTAACATTGTTGGCTGACACAGAGATCGCTTCCTTGGCAGAGCCATCCAATGGTGTACAGTTGTGGGTGCGATGTTGTTGGCAAGGCCATCCGCTTGACAACCTCTGTTGAGATGAGGTTCTTCTAGCTACTACTATCAATGATGAAGTGTAGTAGAGTGCCTTTTACCCACATATCTAAATGGAAGAGGTGCTTTCCTTCTTCTGGCTCGTCTGGTTCACCAGGTTGGAGCTTGGTGGTAGCAACGGTGGCACTAGGTTCCACGTCAATGATCCATCTTCCCCTCTCTAGTTCTACCTTAGAGTCATAATCTGCATCTGATTCAAAGGCTTTCACTTCATCCACCAATGACTTCTTTGAGTGGCAGTCAGCAGTGTTATGCCAGGGGCTCTTATGGAAGTCCCACCACTTCCCGGTATCTTTCATTGTCTTTCCAGTGCCCTTCTTTGCTTATGGCTTGGACTAGTTGTCCTAATACTGTCCATATTTTCTCTGTCCTTTGTTCGGTGGGTTGGGGCCACCCTTTCCTGGATTTTGTTGTGAGGGGTTCCCAGGTCCAAATTTTCACGTCTTTTGTTTGAGATTCTACTTGATTTTGATGGCATATTGGTAGGTCGTGCCCAAGGATGAGATGTCCAGAAATTCCATTTCTATCTAGATGTATCTATGCAGATCACCTTGATACTTGAGCACCAGATGTCGCTCTGAATCTTTGATACCCAACTTGGTGCACAAGGTATGGAAGATATTTGTGAAATCTAGCACTGCTTAGTCTCTTTCTTGCCACAGTGTGGTCCATTTGGTATATAGGTCGTCATAACTTATGACAGGGTAGTATTGTTCCTTAATAAAATCAATGAAGAATTCCCAGGTGGTCGTGACTGAAAATAATGAGGTTTCCTCTATTTCATTTTTCTCACAGAAAGTTTCCCACCAATCTTTGACATGGGGAACGGCTTTGAGGCGCGCAAAAGTAATATTTTATTTATTCAAAATGTTATGGATAGAAAAATACCCTTCTAGTAGATTCAACCACTTGTATATAGCATCTGCATCTATATGACCTTCAAATAAAGGAATATTGAAGTTTATTTGTACCTTGAATTGGGCGGTGCCTCCATTCGAAGAAGATGTGTTGCCTATTGGTAGTCGTCAAAGGATTTGCGTGAAACTATCCATCATCTCATTCCTCTGTTGCGTGAGGGATTCCTCAATCAAGAGTTTGAAAGGATCTCCTGTCTCATCATATTAATTTTCTCCTTCCATGGGAGGTCACTTGGGCGTGCAAGAGCTTCTTTCCTCAAGAGAAACAAGCTCGAGACCCAGCTCTTTGTACCCCAACCTCGTTGGGGACATGCATTAAGACGATAAGGAGCAGACCGCTCTGATACCACTGATCCATATTTTAAGAGAAGATAGAAATGAACACAGATTATTAACAGGTGCTTAAAACAAAATAATAGATATACAATAAAAATGGTTTTCTATTCAATAACGAAATAAGCTGAAACTGTAAAATGCAGTGGAAACAAGATTGCTAGAATGGTGGCGGCTTATCTCTGAGAAGAGATGTGACAGAAGCATGCTTTCATAAGAATAAGGTTACAATGAGGCTCTGAAGGCATTTTTACAATAAGAAAGAATGAAAAAAACCCTAGACATCCAAAAACCTAACCCTAGGAGATGAAGCACCAAAAGTCATGTGGGCCCTGTTTGGGTAAGTTAGTACATCAACTTCCTGGGGTCGTAACTTTTGCATACGATCTATGTTTTAGGTGTGTGATAGCCCGTTGGAAAGGTATCATCAAGGATATTTATTTTGGTGGCTCAATCATTCCTTTGGATATCATTAAGGAGCTTGATCCTGACAAACCTTCATTTAGGCCCTCAAAATGGCCCCAGAAGTTAAAATTGCTAAAAATAGTAAATTGCCAAAATTGTTAGAAAACTGTTTTGAGCCAGTTGGAAGAGGTGGGTGGCCACCGATATACATCTGGAACAAGAAGTTCCCAAATTAGGAATCATAGGAATAATTTCCTAGGATGGGGAAATCTGTGTATGAGGGTTTGTTAGAGGTCTCCAAATCAATGACCGTATGTTTCAGGTATCTCTCCCTATCGATTCTGATCATATTATTGTATCCCTTCAGTGGTATCCAAAGGTGTGCCTAGTTTGTACTAAAGTACCCATTCAACTTCTCAGACCAATATTGACTTATTAATAACTCATAGGCCTCTGGGATGTCTACTACAATGATGTCAATCACTTGCACAAATTTAGGATGTGTCGCTATCCTGATCATTACATCTTTGAGTTCACCCATGAATTTGACCTGGGTTATGTCTAGTTGTATTACATGTTTATCACTCTTGAGAGGAACGACATTTAATTTTTTTCAAATAGATAAGGGCATCACATTGGAAGATGCTCTTGAATCTACCAAACAATTATGGAGGTTCTTGTTGAAGACTTCAAATGTTAAGAGGAATGGTGGGACAAAAGGTTTTCCCTTCTTATCTTCTAAGAAGGTATTCACAGTTAGTTTATTTACTAGATTTGTGGAAGTTAGATTTATTTGTTGTTCATTTCTTGTCCTGGGGTTTTCTACTGATTTCATAGCTTGTAACTGGAAATATTTTTGCTGAGGGATTCTACACATGTCCATGACCGATATATTAGCCTTCAACTTCTTCAGATCTTCAACTGCGTTGTACTCCAATTTGGGCTATTCTCTGGTATGCATGATAATAGGGTTATTATGGGGAGTGAAAGGTTCTTTCGGGTGATTGGGAGTTGACCTTTCTCCTGATGTTTGAGTGGTAGTGGGATCCTTCAAGACAGGTGGACCTTTACTTCTAGTTTACACAACCGATACCTCTCTAGGTGTTTCTTGAACTTGAAATAGGTCGTCAGAAGGCATAATTAGGTCATGATCCCATATTAGCATGGTTGTATCTTCTGGTGGGTCAATCTCTTCCTGGTCAACAACATTCATAACTGAACTTCTTGGTTGTTCGGTTAGGGAAACCTCATATAGAAATCGGTTGTCCATCAAATTCATGGAATTCACCCATTGACGACAGTCTCTTTCAAAGTGGTTTTTTTGGTGATAGGTACAGAAATAATTAGATGCAACATTCCCTAGATCAATATTCAAGTTAGTTGTGGGAGGTTCAATTGCTTTGAATGATGGGTTTATTTTAAAGAAACGTTTATAGGGACTTTGGCCTTAGTTTCCTTCCCCTACGTTTCTCTTCATGTCTATGATCTCATTTGATAATTTCTTAACTATGCATTATAGATCTTCTATGTCTCCATTACCCTTGTCAGGAGTTTGTTCTGCTTGTTTCCCAGGCAGTCTAGCCAGAAGGAGTCCTCTCCTGGGAGGAGTTTGAACTTCTTTCTTAACTAAAGAGACCTGTCCTTATTTACACCCTTTCATTTGAAATTATATCCTTTTATCTTCAAAATTCTCAGCTAAGGTTCATTTGGTTGCCCTCTTCACAAACATGGAAATAGAGGTTGGGAGCGTATTAGCATATACTTCGATTTGCATGTCCTGAGTTGGCTTGTCTTCGGGCTGGAATTTGTTTAAGATGGTTGTGAATATTTGATTGAAATATTTAACCTTCTATTTCAAACTCATAGTGGCGGCGAACAACTTAGCCATCAGAGCTCCCGTAGTAGTCTCTTATACAAATTTATCTAGAAAAACATTTTGAAACTTTGTCCAGCTAGTTATGGATCCTATAGGTAAGTTAAAATACCAAATGGAGGTCAAGTTCTTAAAAGTGTAGGGGAACAACCTGAAAACTACGTCTTCATGTTGGACGTTCATAAGCCTGATCACTAGTATAAATTTCTTGATATGATCTTCAGGAAATCCTGAGGTTTCAGGATCAAACTTAGGAAGTAACTTCTTTGGATGTCAGGGAAGGTTATGGACTAGTCTTGGGAGGGCCAAAACATCTCTGGCCAACCAAGGTTGATTTTTTAGTGGTGGGTTTCCCCTTTCTTCATTATGGTCATTGTTGTCCTCCATATCTTCATATTCTGAGTTAAACTCCTCCTCTTCCAAAAAATTGTTTGGTTCAGAGACGTCGCCGATTGGCATTTTGGGTATTATATCAAGAGGATATTGGATTTAGATTATTGAAAAATATATTAATTCTTGTACAGTGTGCATGAAAACCTCGTCAGGAGTATCGACCATTGGTCTACTTATCTGTTTTTCTTCGAGGAAGTATCATATCTAAGGACAATGCACCAATCTGTCAGGCATATGCTCTTTTGATTCTTCTGAATTGATTTAATTCCTCATGAGGAAGAGTGTAAGGTATGTCAGAGTACAAAGTTTCTTCCTCAGACCCTCGTGAGTTACTCCTTTTAGGAGTGCTTAGCATGTGTAGGTTATCTTGGGAATGACTAGCCATGCATGTGGGATGTTTTGAATCTATAGGTTGTTTGAAGTACTATGAAAAATATGTATTTAGCCATTCATTCTTAGGCCCTCCTTCTAGCGCCAATTATTTTGATGGGTATTAAATCCCTTTAGTTCAATAGTAGGAAATAAACCTACCACTGAGGCCAATTAGACTCTGCAATGTTTAATAGTGGAATGGTTCTCCAGATCTTGCTATCCGACCAATTAATCGATGGGATTTCATTTTCTTGTGAAGGTGTTTCCTTCAGTTGGGACTTTCTCCTTTTGTGTTTTCTCTTAGCTAGGACCAAAGTAATATTGTAAGCCGGTATAAACCAACTTGGCAACAAAATAGAATTAATTTTAACTACTGGAGAAGAGGTTGATCTTGGGATAACCCGCTACTCAAGCATGGAGACGACAATTCTATACCAGATGCCTAGTAATAATAAATTAACCATGTGAGAATCCAATTACTGTCTGAGATACTAATTACCATAAAGAAAAAACATATGTGATAAAACAAAGAAAAGAAAAATAATCCACCTACTTAATCATCCATCACATGATAACACAATGATTCATCTTCATCATTAAAGTAAAGAGCAACAAAACATTGCATTAGATAACTTGACAATAGATTTAATTTCTCTTACTCATTACAACATCATTCATGAGACGAGATACAAAATATTTATTCTCACATCCAATCACACAGGAAGTTTGATGAAAATATAACTTCGTCTCTGGTCCAAAAGGACTTCTT
>ML842518.1:0-10790 GCA_009831015.1 Picea engelmannii | reverse complement strand
AAACCCCAACTATCATTGGGACTTTTTCCCTTTTCTTTTCAGGATACCGGATTTCACAATTTCGCAAATCCCGATGTTGAGCACCTTGCCCCTTCAACCTCTGAAACCCGAAATACCAAATTCTCGACACACCTTGCCTCTAATTTTGGATTTTCGCTCTTTGTGATTTCGAGAGTCGTAATGTCATGCAACTCCACCTCTCGACTCCTCGGGTCCCGAAACCTGAATTACCAAAATCCCACAAATTCCACCCTCGGCCCTACTACACTTCATGACTTCGGGATTTCCTTAGCACTATGTCTTGTCTCTTTGTCAATAGGGTTCTCGATATGCCGAATCCTGAAACACTGAAACATTGGTGTCCCGCTTCCAAGGAAAATCAATGTTTGTGGTTCTTCCCCTTGATCCAATGGTTAGCATGATTTTGCGTACCAGGAGTTCGTAAGGGTTGTTCTCGAACTCTCTGTCTCCTATACCTTCTGGAACCCGAATCTCCGAAATGCAAATGGGTTTTACCTCTCCTAGGATTTCAGAACTTGAACATCCTTTCGACAACCCCCTCTATTTCAAGCTTTCGGGTACCAGGAGTTCAAAACTCTTGGCCCTTACCTCATGTCACCACAATCCCCGAATTCTCGAACCCCAATTTGCCGAAATGTCGAAACACACTTCCTCAATTTCCTTCACGTTTCGTGATTTTGGTACTTTTGATGTGGAGTGTTCTGCCCCTTCTCGAAATCCTAACAAATACTCTATTGCAACTTCTGGTTTTGGACTTTCCTCCCTACTGAGTCCCGATCACCCATCGTCGGAACTTCTGAAACCCCAAACTCCAAAGTTCTGAATTCTTGAACTCCTCACTCTTTGACTTCACACACGAAACCTCTTTTCGCATTTCAGGAACTTGATCAGCCAAGGATTTTGGCTTACACTTCGGAATCTTGAACCTTGAATTCCCGAAATGATATGACGGCCCCAAAAGATCAAAATAAACGACCCACGTTGACTTTGGATACCAAAGGGATGGGTTCGTCGAACCTTATCCACCTTGTAAGTTCTATAGATCCTACGGTCCTCGTTGTTTCATGAGTTCTCCTCGGAGAATTTCGACCATCCAATTTATCCCCTTGAATACATCGAAGGGATTAACCTTCCTGAGCTTTCTTCAAATGTTTTCAAAAACACTACTCCTCCTGAGCTTCCTTACGACTTCAAGTCTTCAGAAGACTTATGCACGCACTCCTTGCGACACTTCAAATGTTCCTAAATATTTGAATCTCTTGACTTTGTGCAACTCTACAATAGAAATCCTTCAATCTCTCAACCTTGGTTTATAAGTCGTAAGGTCTCGACCAGCCTGCGCACACCTTGCAGGGCTTCTGTGCTTGTCTTGCACTCCAGTTGAGATGAGAACAACGGTATCCCTCTTGAGATTTCAGAGATAAACTCTGAACACATGTCAACGCACTCCTTGCATATGTTTCACTGAAATCCTTGCAGGAACTCTTACTCAGGAAGAGAAACAATTGAAACTCATTCTCTCTCTCCTTCAGTTTTCAAACATCCAACATGAAAACATACATTCACACACAGCATAATAAAAAATGCATGATAGAGAGAATAAGACAACTATAAGCATAGCATTCAACATGTATACACAGAAAGCATTATAACACCATGAGTCTGAATCAAAGCTTCATATATTAATTCAGAACTTTTGTACATGGGTTCTTCTCTAGAACTCTTTGCTTCTTCTCCATGCTAATGTTCTTAATCAATCTCTCCTTGATACAATGATACAAATATGAGGGTGTCTATAGTTGTTTTCCCTCCAGCTCCTAAAAATGTCTAATCTAGAATTTAAATCTACCTACTTTCATTAACTACACATAAATGCCTCTACATCCTACAGATGAGAGCAGATCACTCAATATATGTATACAATATGGAAGTACGCCTTTTTAACTATTTCATTAATGTCTACACATTCAAACTTTCAAAAAAAATTCAAAATGATTTTGACATGTGCCAAAATGTGATGGCGTTCATCCCAGTTGTCTTCCGCCTTCACGCTCGCTTGCTGCTATGATGCTCCTGCATCATACTCCCTCGCTTGAAAATTTTCATGGACTCATATTCATGAGATCTTGCATGGTTTGGCCATGCTTCTGAATTTCTACTTCATTCTCCCAGCTAGCATCTTCAACTGGATGTCCCTTCCATTTGACCAAGTATTCAAAATACGCTTTTCTCCCGGTCCTCTTGCTGACTCTCTTGTTAAGTATACTTTCTATCAGTGGATTTCCAGCTACAAGCATTTGTTTGGTCCAAATTCTCTATGTTCATTGTCTTCTTCAGCTCTGTAAGGGTACAAATCTGAGATGTTGAATATCGGTGAAATTTTGATCCCATCGGGTAATTCAATCTCATATGCATTTTCTCCAAATTTTCTTACGATCTTGCATGGTCCAATCTTATTCATTTTCAGTTTGTTATACGTTCCCCTTGGGAACCTTTCTTTCCTCAGATTTGCCAGAATCAGATCGCCAACTTCAAACTGAAGTTCTCCCGTGTGTTGATCTACTCTGTGCTTGTACTCTTGATTCGAATTCTGCAATCGCTCCTTCACTTGGTTGTGAAGTTCTTTCATTGCCTCTACAAAATCCTCTGCACTAGAACTTCTAGTTTCATTCTGTTTCGAATCTTTCAATTTAGAAACTCCTCTTGGATGCATTCCATAAATAATCTGAAATGGACTTTGCCCTGTGATTTTGTTGTTTGAATCATTATAAGCAAATTCCTCCTGTGGCAGAATGTGATCCCACTGGATGTGGTGTTCAGTCACTGGGCTCCTCTGTAAATCTCCCAAGCTCCTGTTTACAACTTCTGTTTGTCCATCCGTCTGAGGATGATAAGCTGAGCTAAATGAAAAATTTGTCCCCATCTTCTTCCATAAAGTCCTCCAGAAATTTCCTACGAACTTGGTGTCTTGATCTAAAGCTATACTTCTTGGTAAGTCGTGAAGTCTGATGACTTCTTTGAAAAATAGGTTCGTAATATGAGTTGCATCACTGGTCTTCTGACATGGTATAAAATGTGTCATCTTTGAAAATCTGTTTACCACCACAAAGATCAAATCAAATCCTCTTTGTTTCATTGGCATACCCAATATAAAATCCATGCTCACTACATCCCATGGCCTCTCACATATGGGTAATAGCTGGTATAACCCTGTGTTCTTCCTTTTCCCTTTTTGAGTGTTGACAAATCTTGCATCTGTCCACAAATCTTTTGACATCGGTCCTCATCCCTGGCCAAAAAAATGAGCTATTTAATTTTGAGAATGTTTTATCATGATCGAAATGTCTGGCCAATCCTCCACTGTGTTTTTATTTCAACAAATTCTCCCTCATGGAGCATTTTGGAATACACAGTTGATTGCCTCTGAATAATAATCCACCTTGGATAATATATTCAGTCCATTGACTTCTGTCCTTGAGAATTGGATTCTTTGATGCCTCATACGCCTCTTTGAAATCTGGATCATTTCTATACATGTCCTCGAGGTTATCAAAACCCAATGTTTTGAATCTAAACTCCTGCATAAGAAAACATTTCCTGCTCAAAGCATCAACAACTTTGTTAGCAATTCCATAAATATGTTTAATTACAAAAGTAAAATTATGCATGTATTCAACCCATTTAACATGTCTTTGGTTCAACTTCTCCTGTTGAGTGATGAATTATAAAGCATGATTATCACTGTACAAAACAAACTCTTTAGGAACCAAATAGTGCCTCCACTTCTTCAGTGTCTGTATGACTATAAAATTCCTTGTCATATGTTGAATATTTAATCTTTGCTTCATTTAGTTTCTCACTGAAGTATGTGATCGGTCTGTCGTCTTGGCTCAAGACTACTCCTATTGCAAATCAGCTCGTGTCACATTTGACTTGAAATGTCTTGTTGAAATCTGGCAACACCAAAATTGGTTGTTCAGTAATATTCCTTTTCAACAAATTGAAACTTTTTTCTGCTTCTTGTGTCTAGTGAAAAGATTTATGTATTTTCTTCACCGTGTCCATCATTGGTCTGCTAATCCCACTAAAATTTTGGATGAATTTCCTGTAGAAACTAGCTAATCCATGGAATCTTCTAACTTCAAATATACTCTTCGATGATGGCCAATTCTTAATCGCTTCTACCTTATCCAGATCCATTTTTAGCTCATCTATGGAGATAACAAAACCCAAATAAATGAGTTATGTCCTCCTAAATGTTGATTTCTTCATATTAATCAGTAACTTCTCTTGTTGTAATCTCTTAATCATTTTAGAAAAATGCTTCAAGTGCTCTGTTTCTATTCTACTGATGATCCAGAATCGGATCCAGAAGCCTGACAGGGCTAAAAAATGTTCAAAAATGAAAATGCTCATAATCTGATGAAACCAGTGCCATTGCATATTTCTCATCTTCCTGATTCTGGCCATATATTTACTTCATCAAATGGGCTCTGTATGCTAAAGATATCACGTTCTATCTGAAAACCCAAATAGGAAAAAAAAAAGGGGATGATTGTATAGTCCATACAGTGCCACGTGGCATGCTGACTGTACAGGTCGTACGACCATACATATGACGTGGAAACTCTTGAAGATGACATTTGGTAGGCTAATGTGGCATATGGGAAGATAGCTGGACCAATCTATGGGTGACATGTGTCACCATTGTAAGGGTGACACGTGGAATGCGATGACATCAGCAGCTGACAGGGCAGTGATTGGACAGGTTACGTGGTAGACTGGTGGATGAATCGACATTTGACGTGTGGTAGAATTCTATTGGTTGTTGAGGTGCCACATGGCCCAATCATGGGCTACCATGTCGCACCCTATGGTTGGTTCAAGGTTTTTGCAAAATTTATATGGGTTCACCAGGGTCGAACCCCCGACCTTCCTCCCGGCTGTGGACTGGCAGGACCAAGCTAACCACCCACCCCACGGGTAGTTCTTATTATTTATACAGCACAAATAATATTTATTTTTAAATAAAGTATTATGCAGAGGGGGAAAGGGTCGGGGCTTAGCCCCAGCCCTCAGCATTGACATATAAACGGACAACCAACGGTTACATACGACCATGGGACTTAGCGAATAGAGTCGGTCATGGATAGAGATAGCCCACGGATCCCGGGAAAATCCCACAGGACCAGGAGCGTGTCCACCTTTTGAGCGCGGGGGTTATACATTACATAGCTTGTGGACCTATACAAGCACTCCACGACCAGGAGCTAGCGTGAGGGAAGGGCCAACGCATAGCCCGAGGGGCTAGCGCTCAGTCACATGGCCCGATATGAACCAGAGCATGCGCCAAAGGGGATGCACCCTATTATTAAACAACACAGTGGGGTTTTTCTATAGTTTGGGAATTTTATTGATTTTCCATGCCTGTTTTAATTGATTTTCTCCATTTTTGGGAGATATTGGGCATTTTTGGAGCCCAAATTTTGGGAGGAAGTTGGGGATGGATAACCAACTTCAGATCTATATAAACCAAGCTTGTTTGAGGCCATGGAGAATAGTCAAAGTAGAGTTATGTTGAAGGGAAGCCAAGCCAAAGCCATTTTTATGCAGGGAAGCTATTAAGGAGCAGACGCTTGCAGGCCATTTCTGGGAGCTCCGAAAGTTCGTTTTGCATGCCATTTTCTTTGCAGGGTTCTAGAGATCTGGATGAACATGAAAAAATCAGTCTTGTATCCAATTGGGACTACTGCGATTTACTTTTGATCTTTTGAACATAAATAAAGAAGCCTCCCCCACAGAGACAAAGGCCCGAAGACGTAGGCAAAGTTGTACCAAACTCCGTTATCAATTCTCATGTTATGGGTTGCTGTCAATTATTTCATTTCAGATCTGCAAATGTGTATATGGATGTCATAATTCCTCTCTTTTCCTCATTCTTTCATTAAGTTTCTCAAATGGTTAATTAATGCATGCAAAATTAAAACTCAACCATAGTCATTAAAAGATCCTACGGATCAAGTGGAATCAGAGCTAGTTGGCGTTTGGATTTGAGTTTTGCATGTTAACCAGCGAAAAGCTACAGCGTGGTGAAGGTGATCTTGTTGCAGAGAATCCATTAATTGGATTGAGAAAGAGAGCTTCTCACAGTGAGAAGATGCCATCGGAAGAAGGGATTTTTTAGGATGAGAAAGAGTTCCGGAAAACATTCCTTGCTATGTCAGATATGGTGAAAGTTTTGTACGAGGATTACCTGGAATGAAAGAGACCAATTTTGGGTGAATATTCAAAGGGAAAAAGTAAAGAGGAAGAGGACCATCCTCAGATTCCTCCTTCACCTCCATCAACACCTCCTTCTTCTCCTTCTTCTTCAAGTTCAAGTTCTAAATCTAATGGAAAGAAAAATGTTCATAAGAATAAGAATGAAATGCCATTGTTAAAACATGATGTTAAATTTGAGTTGCCCATATACGATGGTGAAGTAAATGCAGAAAAACTTGACAATTGGATCAGGAAGATGGAGGTATACTGCAGTGTGCAACAGATCAAAGATGAGGCCACACAAATTAAGTTGGCATCTTTGAGACTTCCAGGTATAGCTCTCATCTGGTGGCAAAGAAAGTTGCAAAAGGGAACAAAAAATGTGGGTAAAGCATTTCCATCATGGAAGAGTTTCATTTTGGCACTTAGGAAGCAATTTTATCCTTTGGGTTATAAAGAAAAAACATTAATTGAATGACAATATTTAAAACTAAGAAAAGGACAAACAGTGCAAGAATACACCGATGGATTTCGAAAAATGGCATTACTGTTAGACATCCCTTTGCAAACACAAGAAACTCTTATGAAGTATATAGGAGGTTTACCTGCACATATTAGAAACACTATTTTCATGTTTGGACCCACTAACCTTGATGAGGTTTNTGTTCAAGCTACGTATATTGAAGCAGGGAAAGCAGGTGTGTTAGGGGAATCATCTTCTTCAAGGAAAGAAGACAAGAGGAAAAGGCATGGCAAGAATGCAAATGCAGTTACGAGGAAGGAAGGAAAGCCCTCTTGCAAGCATTGCAAGAAAGAGGGACATGATGAGGACATATGTTGGTAGTTTCATCCTGAGAAGAGGCCAAAGTGGTTCAAAGAAAAGAAGGAAATGCAAACAATGGCAACGACATCAAAACCCATAGACTTGGGATCGGATTCAGGTGATGAGCCAAAGATCCCATTGGTTGGTATGACAGGTAAATTTGGTGAAGACATTGATTGTAGAAGAAAGTTGTTTCATATAAGGGTAATCATGCGACACACTAAGATAGACACATTAATCGATAGTGGATCTCAATCTAATCTAATCTCAGAAGAATTGGTTAAGCAATTGGGGTTAAAAACAAAACTACATCATAAACCTTACACACTTAAATGGATAAGAAATCATCATCAAATGAACATAACAAAGTAGTGCACAATCAAATTTGCAATTTCATCTAAGTATGTGGACGAAGTAATATGTGATGTAGTGTCGTTAAGAGAATGTGGAATGGTCTTAGGTAGTCCTTACTTATATGATCGTAAGGCAATCTTCTATAGTACAAAGAATCAATATCAATTCACTAAAACTGGTCAAGATTATTTGGTTCATGCTCATCGTGTTAAAGAAAATAAAACACTTCAAACAATGGAACAATTAAAGAAGGCAGTGAAAGCAAGAAACAAACCAATAATTGTTTCAAATGAAGTAATCGGTCTTAAGAAAGAACAATACATGATTGTTGAATGGAAAATCAATCATAAGTTGCTTCAATATAAGCTCATGTCGTGCAGATATTTCAAGTATATCAGTTGATTTGCAGTCGTCTTTTTGATGTTGTCATTAGTAATGTTTTCTACATGGATGATAGTGGCTTCAGTAAGATGTAATAGGGTTCAAATGGCTAACAATATATTGTCAGTTCTCATGATTGTGTTACAGTTGATCTTGATGAGACAGGTGCACAGGATAGATTTCAGAGACAGAGGACAAGTCGAGTGGCCTATCCCGAACTTTTTGACTGGTCAATAACCTTTTGGGGACCAAAAGGTCTTTTAGTGGGGAAGTGTGATACAAAATCAGATCTAGAAGCCTGACAGGGCTAAAAAATGTTCAAATATGAAAATGCTCGGAATCTGACGAAACCAGCACCATTGTGTCTGTATCGTCTTCTTGATTCTGGCCATATATTTACTTCATCAAATGGGCTCTGTATGTGAAAGATATAGTGTTTTTTCCGAAAACCCAAACAGGCAAAAAAAGGGGATGATTGTACAGTCCGTACCGTGCCACATGGCATGCTGACTGTATAGGCTATACGGCCATACAGATGACATGGCATCTCCTGAAGATGACATGTGGCAGGATGATGTGGTGTACGGGCAGACAGTTGGACCAATCTATGGGTAACACGTGTCACCACTGTAAGGCTGACACGTGGCACGGGATGACATCAGCAGCTGATAGGGCAGTAACTGGACAAGTTACGTGGCAGACTGGTGGATGAATCGACATTTGATGCATGGTATACTTCTATTGGTTGTTGAGGTGCCACGTGGCCTAGTCATGGGCTACCACATGGCAGCCTGTGGTTGGTTCAAGGTTTGTGCAAAATTTATATGGGTTCATCGGGGTCGAACCCCCGACCTTCCTTCGGTATGTGGACTGGCAGGACTGGGCTAACTGCCCGCCCCATGGGTAGTTCTTATTATGTATATGGCACAAATAATATTTATTTTTGAATAAAGTATTATGCGGAGGGGGAAAGGGTCGAGGCTTAGCCCCAGCCCTCGACACTGACATATAATCAGACAACCAACGGTTACATATGACCACGAGACTTGGAGAATAGAGTCGGCCATGGATAGAGCCAGCCCACAGATCCCGAGAAAATCCCACAGGACTAGGAGCATGCCCACCTTTTGGACGTGGGGGTTATACATTACATAGCCTGTGGACCTATACAAGCGCCCCACGACCAGGAGCTAGCGTGAGGGAAGGGCCAGTGCATAGCCCGAGGGGCTAGTGCTTGGCCACATGGCCCAACATGACCCAGAGTGTGCGCTTAAGGGGGTGCGCCCTATTATTAAACAATACAGTGGGTTTTTGCTATAGTTTGGGAATTTTATTGATTTTACATGCCTTTTTTAATTGTTTTTCTCCATTTTTGGGAGATATTGGGCATTTTTGGAGCCCAAATTTTGGGAGGAAGTTGGGGATGGATAACCAACTTCAGATCTATGTAAACCAGGCCTGTTTGAGGCCATGGAGAATAGTCAGAGAAGAGTTATGCTGAAGGGAAGCCAAGCCAAAGCCATTTTTATGTAGGGAAGCTATTGAGGAGCAGGCACTTGTGGGCCATTTCTGGGAGCTCCGGACGTTCGTTTTGCGTGTCGTTTTCTTTGCAAGGTTCTAGAGATCTGGTCAAACATGAACAAATCAGTCTTGTATCCAATTGGAACTTCTGCGATGTACTTTTGATCTTTTTAACAGAAATAAAGAAGCCTCCCCCGCAAAGACAAAGGCTCGAAGATGTAGGCAAAGTTGTGTCGAACTCCATTATCAATTCTCGTGTTATGGTTTTCTGTCAATTATTTCATTTCAGATCTGCAAATGTGTATATGGATGTCATAATTCCTCTCTTTTCCTCATTCTTCCATTAAGTTTCTCAAATGGTAAATTAATGCATGCAAAATTAAAACTCAACCATAGTCATTAAAAGATCCTACGGATCAACTGAATATCAGTATATCGTGAAGATATATAATGACGAATTTCCCTATAAACTCCTTCAAGACTTCATTCATCAACCTCATTAAAGTACTAGGTGCATTTGTTAAGCCAAATGGTATAACAAGCCATTAATACAACCCTTCATTCATCTTGAATGTTGTCTTCCATTCATCACCTTCTCTCATCCGAATTTGATGATAGTCGCTTTTCAAATCAATCTTTGAAAAATATTTTTCTCCATTCAAGAAGTCCATCAAATCATCCATCCTTGGAAAAGGAAATCTATATCTTATGGTAATCTTGTTGATTTCCCTCAATTCTATACACATCCTCTAACCTCCATCTTTCTTTGGGTTGAGCACTATTGGAACAACGGATGGACTCAAGATTTCTCTAACCAATCCCTTGTCCATTAAATATTGGACTTGTCTTTTGACCTCTTCATTCTCCTCCGATGTCAATCTGTATGTTGCTTTGTTTGGTAAACTAGCTCCAGGTATAAGATCGATGTGATGACTTATACTTCTGATCAGTGGCAACGAACAAGGTAGTTCGTCCACTACTATATCAGCAAACTCTTCCAGCAACTTCTGGATTTTCTCTGGTTAATCATCCACTCTTATACTGGTTAAAACAATTCTAGGATTCCTGACCATGATGAATTGTGTATATTCCTTCTTCTTAACCTCTTTAAGAAGTTCCTTTCCACTCATGAGAAGTATAGTTTTTCTCACCTCTGGCTTCACTTCTTTATCCTTAATCAACAACAATATGTGAGTTCTCCCATTCTTCTCCAGGGTGTATGTGTTCTTTATCCCATCATGAGTCACATTCATGTCATATTTCCATGGTCTACCCAGCAATATATAACAAACATCCATGGGAATGACATCACATAATATTTCATCCTTGTATCCTCCTATTTTAAATTCAACTAAACATTGTTTAGTGACATTTACTTGATGTCCTTTTTGTAGCCACGAAACTCTATATGGGATTGGATGTTCAATAG
>ML842517.1:33656-45855 GCA_009831015.1 Picea engelmannii | reverse complement strand
ATTACTCCAGACTTACTTGGGTTGCCTTTCTCAAAGAAAAAACTGAAGCATTTGAGAAGTTTAAAATATTTAAGGCTTTAACTGAGACTCAAACAGGGAAGAGGTTAAAGGCAGTAAGATCAAACCAGGGAGGAGAGTTTATGTCAAGAGACTTCAAGGAATTTTGTGATGAGCATGGGATCAAGAGAGAATACACAATCCCAAGAACTCCACAACAAAATGGAGTAGTTGAGAGGCAAAACAGAACAATGCGGGAAATGGCCAGGTCAATGATGAATGAGAAGAACATTGGTCAAACCTACTGGGTAGAAGAAATACACATAGCAGTCCATGTTCTTAACAAAGCCCACCTCAGACCACAAAGTGACATGACACCTTATGAACTGTGGTTTGGAAGACTTGCTTCAATTAAACACTTCAACGTCTTTGGGAGTAAATTTTATATAAATAATAATGATGAAAACCTTGGAAAATATGATGACAGGGCTGATGAAGGTATATTCTTAGGGTATGCTACAAACAGTAAAGGATACAGATGCTATAATAAGAGGCTGCATAAAATGGTTGATTGTATTGATGTAAAAGTTGATGAAGGAATCCCAGCAAGAGAGATGTACGGAAATGAGTCTTCTACAGAAGACACAACTAAAGTTGATGATAAACAGGTCCAAGAATCAGAAAACAAAGACTCTGAATCAGATGAAGACTCAAACACTCAGACAGACTCAAATCCACAGTCAACTTCAAATTCCTCCTCCATAATCATTCAAAAGAATCATCTTGCAAGTCAGATAATTGGAGAAAAAGACAAAGGTGTACAAACCAGGAGAAAGCTAATCAAAACCACCGAACAATCTCATATAGCTTTCATATCCATCTTGGAACCCAAGAATTTCAATGAAGCCAGCAAAGATGATCACTGGGTTAAAGCAATGAATGATGAACTTGATCAGATTGAGAAAAACAATACGTGGGAGATGGTTCAAAGAACTGAAGGTAAAAACATCATTGGCTCCAAATGGATCTTTAAGAATAAGTTGAATGAGCAAAGACAAGTTATCAGGAACAAATCAAGGTTAGTCTGTAAAGGCTATGCTCAGATAGAAGGACTGGATTTTGGTGAAACATTTGCGACCATAGCAAGATTAGAAGCTATCAAAATGTTTCTTGCCTATGCTTGTCATAAAAGGTTTAAAGTCTACCAAATGGATGTCAAGTCGGCCTTTCTAAATGGATATTTAAGTGAAGAAGTCTATATGGAACAACCAGAGGGTTTCAAACTGTCTGATAACCTTGACTTAGTATGCAAGCTAAAGAAATCTATATATGGTTTAAAACAAGACCCTTGAGCCTGTTATCACAAACTGGATACGTATCTCAAAGACAAAGGGTTCAAGAGAGGAATAACTGACAACAATCTGTATATTAAAACAAAGGATAATGATTTTCTCATCGTACTGGTCTATGTAGATGACATCATCTTTGGATGTAATAAGGATTCATTGGTACAATGGTTTGCTTCTGCCATGGAGTCTGAATTTGAAATGTCTATGATAGGAGAAATGCCATTTTTTCTTGGTCTGCAAATTACTCAGAGGCCCGAAGGGATGTTCATTTCTCAAGAAAAATATCTAAGAGAAATGATGAAAAGGTTTCAAATGGAAGATTCTAAACCTGTGGGTACACCTATGGTAACTGGATGGAAATTAAGAAAGGATGATGATTCACCTTATGTTGATCAAAGCTCATATCGATCAATGATAGGAAGCATGTTGTACATCACAACATCTCACCAAGAAATAATGCATGTTGTAGGGATGGTAGGAACATATCAGGCTGCACCTAAACAGAGTCATTTGCAAGCTGTCAAAAGGATATTCATGTATTTGAAAGAAACAATGACTTATGGTTTGTGGTATCCTAGAAATCAAAATCTTTAGCTGACTACTTTTTCAGATGCAGATTGGGCAAACTATGTTGATGAGAGAAAAAGTACCAGTGGAGGAGCATTCTTCCTGGGTGACTCCCTAGTAGCCTAGCTTAGTAAAAAGCAAGGTTCCATTTCTTTATCAACCACAGAGGCATAGTACATTTCTGCTGCTACCTCTTGCACTCAGGTATTATGGATGATTCAGACACTCGCAGACTTGGAGGTAAAATACACTGCACCGATCCCAATTCATTGTGATAACACTAGTGCCATCAGTGTGTCTAAAAATCTTGTATTCCACTCCAAGACCAAGCATATTCCCATAAAATATCATTTTCTGAGAGAGCAGGTCTCCAATAAGATTGTTTAGGTCCATTACATTCCACCCACACAACAAATTGCAGACATTTTTACTAAACCTCTACCCAAGACACCATTTGAATATCTCAGACAGAAGTTGGGTGTTATCCCGTCTCACATGTAAGAGAGTCCATCCTGTTAGGGGGAGTCTTGTATTGGTTGCATATCTGATACCTCCTAAAATTAATGCAACAGCTCATGGGGAGCGTGTTTTCTTTGACATTGATTTCAAAGGGGGAGAAAAGGATTTGTCTGGATCGAATGCTACAGTTGGAGGTCCAAATAGATTAACGTAGCCGTTTAGGGTTTCCATCAATGCCAAAGGGGGTGATTGTTGGAAGGTTTACAGTTGGGAGTAAGCTTTCCATTGATGGAAAGAACAGTGATGGCAAAGATCAACATGATCAGCAGTGCAATGATAATGGAAGAGTAAACTCCATTTTAGAATTGTGTATACTGGGAGTTGAAGTGTCGAAAAACTTCACGACCGAAGTGGTGAAATCGCGAAGTGACGAAATCGCAAGGTGGACGAAATCGCGAAGCGACGAAATCGCGAAGGTGGACGAAATCGCGAAGCAGCGAAATCGTGAAGTGCTGAAATCGTGAGAAGATCTGGGCCATAGGATCTGGGGTATCTACGAAGGCTCAATAGCCGTTAGATATGGTGAAGCTACAAGGCGGATAAGTCCAAGAGTCATCCAACTCCCCAAAACTGTGAAGCAATCCTGGCCGTCCATCGAGGATAGTCGTGGACCATTAATCAAGAGGACATGTGGCAGAAGATCATCATGTCGCTGACTAGAAAGTCAAAGGAACAGGGTTCCCTAACCTCCCAAATTATCGATATGAGAACTCGCGAAATAATAACAACCGTTAGATCGAGGCCAAATATGGACCATTGATCAGGCACAACGAAGGATCGTGGAGTTGCGAAGTCTCGATAAAATCTTGACCGTTGATCCAAGAGGGATGCGTGGCAGAAGATCAGAGCATGTCAAAGATCCATCTCGGATTTCCGCGTATCGTGACTTGGAGTGACGAGAACCTCCATCACAAGAATCGTGAGATGCGAACTCACGATAAGATCTAGACTGTCAGATCACCAAGGGTTCTGGACCATTGATCTAAGCTCCATCTCAGAGCTTCACCTATCATGACTTGGAGTGACAATAACCTCCATCTAAGGAACCGCGAGATGCGAATTCATGATAATATATAGACCGTCAATTCACCAAGAACATAGACCGTCGATCTGAGCTCCATCTTGGAGTTTTGCCTATTGTGACTTGGACTGACGAGAACCTCCATCTAAGGAACAGGGAGATGCGAGATCACGATAAGATATGGACTATTGGATCTATGGACTGTTGGATCAATTAGACTTGATGAAGTTTATAAACTTGTGAAATATGAAGTGCCTTTTTGGCACAGCCTGTGGTCACCACCGGTGGTCACGAGAAGGGAAGGAGTCAGTTCATATAAGCTCCATTTCGAGGTTTCGGGGATCGCGACTTGGAGAGTCAAGATGCCTCATATCCAGATTCATGAAATGCGAAATCGTGAAAGTGATTTATGCATAAGTGCGTGGTCTCAGCCGGTGTTCACACCATCGAAGAGCTGAAGAGAAGAGTACGTGCAGACAAGCTTCCTTTCGGCGTTTCGGGGATCGCGACTTGGAAAGTCGAGAAACTTCACAATGGAATTAACGAAAAGGCGAAATGTGAAATCATGAAAAGCGCGTTATGAACAAGCGCTTGGTCATAGCCATGGTCATATAAAGGAAGGAACCAGCACAGAAAATCTCTGTTTCAGAGTTTCGAAACTCTTGACATGGAGACTCAAGATGTCTCATTGCGGAATCTTTGAATTGCGAAAGTGCGAAACGGGAAAATAACGCAAGAACTCATCAGAGTTAATCCAATGATGGAGGTGAACATGAGCACATTCGGAGGGCTAATGTTGATCCTCACAGTGTAACTACTAGAAACCATTGATGGTTTCTACCAAAGGATGTGAAGAGACTTCTATGTGATTTCCAGAGGAGCTGAAGAGTTACATGGAATCTTCCAGTGGAATGAAGATGATTCATGGAGGAAATTGACAGTTGGATGAGGGTTGGAGCTCATAACTAAAACAGAAAGGATGAGCTCAACTGTAATAGAGAAGATGAAGAGTCTCAACTGCCAGAGAGAAAAAGGAATCTCGGCATAACACCTAGTGATGATAGACACAGGGGTTGAACTGCCAGAGAAACTGAAGAGTCGCGATGATGATCACTCAGAGCACTTGAGATGTGGAGGATATTGGCTCGGTATGAGCATGCAGAGGAATGAAAAATATTTCATGCACAAGATGCACATAATATATATATGCACGGTACAGAGAAGAGATGTGGTTGATGTTGGAGTTGTTGTGGTTTTTGTTGTTGAAGGTGATTCATGCGTGAAGGAGGAGGGAAGTGAAGCAGCTGAATTGAATAGAAGAGGAACTCTGCAGAGAATGGACATGGCACAAATAACATAAAAGGAAGAAGAACAAACAACGTAAGTCAGGTGTGTAGGAAGGCAGTGAGGTAGACAGAGCAATGAAATGCAGTAGAACAATGATGAGACTGGTAAGTTGTTATTGAACACTATATCACTGTAATAGGTTTCAGTATTTCATATTCATAATCCAGGGTTGTAGGGAGGTGCTAGGGAGAACTGTTGTCCTCAAAGGTTTAAGTGGATGCTTGAACACGTGGATTTTTAGCTTCCTTCTAGTCGGTTCTAGAGAAACCAGGGAGTTGGTGCTTCCTTCTAGTTGGTTCTAGAGAAACTAGGGAGTTGGTGCTTCCTTCTAGTGGGTGCTAGAGAAAAACAGAGAGTTGGTGCTCTCAACAAGTTGCAGCTTGCAAAACAGAGGTTGTAGCCTCACAATGATTTGGTGCTCATATGTATGATAATGTAAAGAATGTAAATAATACTTATCATATAAAGAAGAAGAGTTTTTTACCCTGTATGGGTTTCCTTGGGAAATATATGTCTTTGTGTTTCTCATATATGTGACTGATGCTGAATGTTCCATTGTTTATTTCCCTACATTATTGTGATCATCATTGAGTGCCTTATAAATATTTTAAAAGAAACATAACTGTTTAAGCTCGGTGACAACTGATTCACCCCCCCTCTCAGTTGTCCAACAATAAATACCCTCATTTGTAAACATTTGATGTCTCTGATATTTTCTATTTTCGGTAATTTTTCCTCCAAGATGGTCTAACCAAGTCTGCTACCAAGAATGATAGTCATCCACATTTTCTCACAAAATGGGTGGCAGAGTCTTGTGCAGGGAGCCAACTTTACTAAAGATTACAGAGCAAGCAAGAGACATCCTGCACCAACTGGGGTGGATGGAGTACTTCAACCGTCTGCAAGGATATGACACGAATGTCACGCTTGAATTCTTTCAGAATCTGCAGGGAGAAAACTCTATGGTGTGGGGCATACAAATCTCAATCACCCTAGAAATTTTAGCAGAGGTCACAGGCCTCCCTAACATGGGAATTCAGTGGATAGGAAGATACACAACACTAAATGAAGCTGTGGAAACTTTCACAGACCCTGGGGAAGAATTGGATAAGAAGGGAAAGGAAGTCAATCCCAGTACCCTCAGAGAACCATGGAAGGAACTTGCAGGGATAATTTAGCGGTACATCACTTGTGATGGACGATATGACGTAATTCGAACTCGCCACCTCAAATTGTTGGCATCTTTAAAACAACGGTTAGTACTTAATCTACCTTTCTATCTGAATTCCATATTACATGAGGTTGCCTTACGAACACAAAAATCCAAGGAACCTGTTACTTTTATTAGTCACCACAGATTAGTTAAACTGATAACAAATAAAGCAATGAGTCAAACTCAATTGACCTGGGATAACCTAGTTAAGGCCAATATACCTCCACAACTGGAGCAGCCTGAATTATTCCATGAAGAACCACCACAAGAAATTGAAGATAGATAGGAAGAAGAGACTACTGCCCAAAGAGAAATCCCATCTCCTCAAACTGAAGAACAGGCAGACCCTACCCAAATCATAGAGGCCCATACCTCACAAACACAGACATTAACGAAAAAGAGGAAGAGAGAAACAACTGCCCCTACAACCATCATTTAGACAAGGAGAAGAAGCAGACGAATTCAGGAAACAACTGAAGCAATTTAGGGTACAACAAAACAGCCCGAAGAACTTCATAATTCTATAGAATAGTCTCTACGTGAGAGAGCTCAAGAAATTGGATAAGTAGAACAGACCTCACAAAGGAATGATCAGGAATACACCCAACTGACATTAGAGCATCTGACAGAACAATTTATGAAGATATATGAGGTAGAAATATCCCAGGTTATGGGAAGCTTGGGAACCTCAATTGATAGAGGCACAAATAATCTAGAAAAATGCCCAGAACAAGCCTCCTCTTCAAAACCAGTTGAAGATTTTCCTGATATTGAAATGTGTTTTCCTAAGGACAGAGCAGAGGAAGAACCTCATTTTGAAACAAGAAGCCCTCTTGGATAGACATAACATTTGGAAGGAACAGAGGAACAACCATCTGCTGGCTAGAATGAAGAAGACCTTGAGACCTCTCATAAACAAAAATCAACCAAGAGCCATAAGAAAATTAGAAAGTTAAAAAAAGAAAACAAACTGTTGAAGAAAAAGGCTAGGAAGGTTGAAGTGTTAAAGCAGAAGGTGGTTAAACTCAATGCAATTATTAAGGAATTGAGGAAACAACTAGAACGGGCAGATAAGGCCCACAAAATAAAGAAGAACAAAAAGGCCAGAGTGCAAGGAAGAAACCCTCTTCCTAAAGAAGCAGTCAATACAAATTATGTAGGGATACAGACGGACCTTGAAGAAATAGTAGTAGAAGAAACAGTAGCTCAGAATGAAGAAGCAATTCATTTAGAAACACAAGAAAATATGATATCTACAAAAGAAATTGATGTTGAGGTGCAGACAGACACCCCGATATTAGAGGAAATATCTCAACTCCTTGAGAAGAATGCTACCATCAAGAGATTGGAGGAAGAATTGATGCAGTCTAAACAAGCCCTGGTTCAAAACAAAAATGAATTACTGACTATGGTAGAGCACCAAGCACTCTAGTCCCAGAAATAGAGTGTCGTTGTGGACAGGCTGGAAGCAGAACTTACACAGGTCCAACAAGAATTAACTTAATCTAGGGAGGATATGGGCACTATAGAAGAATACCAAGCATCCCAATCTCAAGCACATGGTGTCACCATTGATAAACTAAAGGCAGAGTTGGGACAAGCCCAGCGAGCATTGTCTCGACACCAAGATGTGATGGTCACTAGGGCTGAATATCAAAAGATTGTTAAGAAACTAAAGGACATGATAGAAACAAAGGGTAAGACCTATGTTGGGTTCACTAGGGCCCAAGGGAAGATAAAAAAGGTGCAAACACAATTAGAAAAATATTTGGAGCAAATCAAAGAAATCTGCGATGTCTACTCTGATGTTATTAATTGCAGAGCCCTTGCCACCAATTACACTTTATTCTTGCTGGAACAATATTTTTTATTAAGAGTGAAGGTCATCAGAGCAAGAAAACCTATTTCATTTTCCACTATACCTGATTTTATTTCATGTTTTAGAGAGCAAGACGAAAATGTACAATACTTTTTGTGTGAATTGTACTTTCATAATTTCATTCTGGAAGAAAAAAGGGAAGATAACCCTGACCCATTCATAGGTGATATACAGTTTCAGGCATTTCTGTCAGTTACTCAGAACTAAGTCAGATGGGTTAAATCTCATAAAACCTTCCTAAAGAGGTAAGTAGGGCTAGATCTCTGGGTTAGGGGAGAACCTCCAAAGTCCTTTCCATCCATTATGCGACATAAAACCTTTATGAAAAGAAGGGGGGGCATAGACTCCTTATCCCCTATCCATCTATAGGTTATACGTTCAGGTATCACTCGTTTTAGGGAGATTAAGGAGGAAGCTCTTGCTTCTTCTAAATTGAGATGGGATGCATCCTCTAGTGAAGTAAAGAGTAGGGAACCCTTTGGGTACAAGAATTTCTTTGCAACTACCTACAGAATAGAGAGGTATTCCAGATTTCCCTTGCATAGAGTAGTTCTGGGAGGCCCTTGCATTTGGATTGTGAGAAGATTTATTAAATGCACCTTTTGGAATGCATGTCATTGTTTTTCCCAATGAATTCTCAATCTAGAGAGGAATAGGTGGGTTTTCATCTTCTTTACTCTTCTCAGAGGTGTTTAGCATTCCATAGTCACGTGTACTAGTTTCTATATCAATTCTACCTTTCATCATGTACACATTCGCGGATGAAGGATTACTCAAAGAAGAAGGGGGTCCCTGACTGCCCTCTTCCACGCTAAAAGAGGCTTGGGTTAAATTTTTCCCATATGGAAATGGGTTCATTAACACGATAGGATACTGTTGTGCCAATAACTTTTGGGCCTTGGCAATCCGAGGGCACTAGTGAGTCGTATGGTCTTCTGTGAAAATATTACACAGATACTTCGAATTATTATTTTATGTGTTTCCCCCGCCATCAATATTGGTAGGTTTATTATCCCCCTTACCCTTATTTCGTTGTTTTTTCTTTTCGTCAGGTTACTAGGTGGCCTTCGGATTTGTCGATTGCACACTGTGTACATCTGACATTTGGGTAGGGGGAGCAGCTGAACCTGTGGTCTAGCTAGCCACTATTTGTTGTATCGACAATTGTTGCAATTGATTTGATATCTGATCAACGGGCTTCATTTGCGTTGAACCAATAATACCATCGACATGTGGTCCAAATCTATGTCTGGTCTTATCAAGTATTTACTGCGATGCATCTAGAAAAATTTCGTAAAATAAACCAGACTGAGAGTAAATCATATCTAGCTGTTGAGCTCTCATTATCTCTTCTTCTTTCAAAATGACCCCCGACATTGTGACGTCTTTAGATAATTGTGGTACCAAATACTTAAGGAACCACTCAAGCAGGAATGTTGGTGGGACTGGTACTTTTATCAAACTCTTCCAGCGTCTCCATTCTTGGATGTGATCTGAGATATGGTTCGCTTTTGTCTTCTTAAAGTTGGCCAACAATTCAGTGTCGATGTCATATCTCATAGGTAATTGAAAGTGATTTAAGAAATCCATTTCCAATTCACCGAAGGAAGAGTATCTCGAGTGATCAAGCTCAATGTACCATTTCTCCGCACTCCCGATGAGAGTGAGTTGAAACAAACACAATTGTACAAAGTCGTCTCTCAATGAGTTGGATGAACACCATAGATGGAAGGTAGTCACATGATCGCCTGGATCATCATTAGGATTAGCTTCGAAATTTAGAATGTTCGAAGGCAACTTGGTCAGCATAGGAGGCCAATGCAGATCGTGATAGATAGGGTCGTTTAGTAACCTTGACAAGTCTGGAAAATGAAAAGTTTCCAGAAATGAAATTTTGGGTTGTTGGTTATAACCAGGGAAAAATGAGCCTGGAGTTTGGCTGTCACTAGGTTGCCAGTAAAAGTTGGGTTGCTAGCCAGGGTTCTGGTAAAAACCATGGCCATGACCAATGTACAAATTATGCGCTTATTGAGATGTCATCCACTAACTATCATAGTAGGATGTGGAGGGTTGGGCTTGCATTGTATTCCAAGTATTCTGGAAAAGGTTGTCCCCTGCAGATCCGACGAGCATAGGTCTCGTGCCTTGCCCGAGGTTCCATTGGCTATGGAAGGGGTTTCCCCTGGTCAACATCCCTGATGAGGGAATTGATCCTTGCCATAGATTCCAAGTACCCTATGCAATATTCTGTGATCCAAAATAGTACCCTATGCAGGATTCTGTGATCCAAAACTAGGGTTTCCCCCAGCCAATATGGAAGCTGACGAGAAAGAATTGTTACCAAATGCGTCAAACAAAGAGAACGATGTTGAACCTACCAACATGCTATAAGAAGGAAGTCATTGACTACCTACTCCAGTTCAACTATAGTTTATGTTCATCCCGACAGAGTGTTGGTGAGAACTGCCGAGCGAAGGGGATGAAGGAGGTATATGACCCCCTCCATAAGGGAAAGTGTTATAGAGAGAAGAAGTGCCCCCCATGGATCCTTACAGAGGAGCGTTTGAGATCCTTGCCTCGAGACCTAAATTCTGTAGAGTGGAGTAGGAAAGGACATATTTTGTATCAAAGCTAGGCATCTCGTATGAGAATGGAGGGCCTGTCACACTCTAGGTGAAAGGAGCAGTGCTTGTCACCATAGAAGGAATCAGACCATTTCCCGAGGTAGAGGTGGTCAAGACCGTAGTGGTCCGGACCAATGACAGTTGGTTAGGAGGTGTAAAACCCCCTGTAGTGATAGTCATAGAGGGAGTATGAGTATCCCCTGAAGAAGTAGTAGCATCTGTTTCCATCACTGCTTGTGACACTACCTGACGCTCGTAAGGATCAACCTGTACGATGATGGGCGTTGATAGATCAATGATCAGAGGGTTATACGGACTAAGAGATTCCACTCCAAGGTGAGAAATGGTTGGTTCCTCTGAAATCGAATGTTCTCCTCTCGTAGACGGGTCAGGTACAGTTTCTTGTGGTTTGGTCATCTCAAAAGACCCTTGTTGGTCTAGTCTTTGCCTTAGTGGTGGCAGGGGTGGCAACAGATCAAGCGGTGGTAAGCCAAGAAGCCTTCACGACCGGTGGAGCTCCTGATCCTCCACGGTGTGAGAAGATCAATGATACACTCAGGATTTCTATTAACGTTAAAGACCAAGACACGCTAGAAAAATATCCTATGAGATAAGACAAGCATATCACTAGCTAGTTGGAAGAATAGTTACACCAACAAGCACTAGAGAAACTTACCGGTGCAAGTACAACTCGAATACAGAAGCACCCTCTGGGTATACTTTGGAAATCATGGCCCGATGTCTTCCCTAGGTACTACGATATACCCCCGCAGTCACCTATGTAAGTCACTAAGATAAAGGAAACTAGGTTGTCAGTGTGCGAATAGTCACCAGGATGGTATAGTCGACATTCAGGTGGACCACAATGAGCAGAGTATCAAGAATGAAACCTATCAAGGGTATCAAAATCAAGTGTCCCAGAAGACGACTGAGGACCTCGAACAGATTCGAGACCCACAAAGCTCCGTGGAAAATGAAATCAACGAAATCCCAAGATAAGCCCTCTATATGTGTTCCCCACTATGCTTGGTCCGGCTTTGGAGGGGTTATCTCTGCTACCTTTCCACACGTGACTTCTTGTTTAGCCCCTATGTTAGAGCTGGGTCCTGGATAACTTTCACGGTTACTGGAATTTTAATCACTTCCTAGCACAAACTCTTATGTTCTTTTTTGTAGCCTTGAATAGTTTCCTCTCCAATCCTAAATCAAGGCTATAGCCTAGACTAAATTGATGGACCCTACAAACACAAAGTCTAATAACTTTTAATTAAGCGTTAATTTTAGTGTTTGTCTTAAGTCAAAAGGAATGAAATTGAAACCAGTGATGTTTTTTAAGAGACGAAAGAGAATATCATAAGATGAAACTAAAAACAAAATACTCCTTCTTCACAAATAAAGATTTGCCAAATTAAACTCTTTCACCAAACTATTCGTAACTACTTTTCTCAGATCTTTGAAAAGAAAAAAATAAAAAAAATATTTCACTCGACTACGAGCTACTTAATGTCCTAAGTATTCAAGTAAAGAACTTAAGAAAACTTTCTCTTTCCTTGGTAATTAAAACAACTAACCTGTACTACTTTTACCAAACAAAGAAATGTTTTTTTTATTATTATTGTTTTATGCTTCAAAAAAAGAAATTTGAAAATGAATTATTTTCTTTTCTTCTAAAGAAAAAAAGGG
>ML842517.1:0-16473 GCA_009831015.1 Picea engelmannii | reverse complement strand
GGAATCTAGGAACACCTAGGAGTAAATTTAGGAGCAACTCTAGGTGGGTGAGGGAAATGAGACAATTAATAAATTTAAAGAAAATAATTATTGGAGGAAAGAGGGGGATGGACGACACTTGTGCGAATGAGAATATTTAGAAGTTTTTTATTAAAACTTAATTTAAATGTGATTTAGGGAAAGTTGGAGGTTCTAAAAACTTTATAAAAGAAAGGGAAGATGAGGAAGAAAGGGGATCGACGGTTAGTGCAACGTTACGCTGTCGGATTTGTGACTTGACTGATTACTTGTGGGGAGTTGGGATTTCCCATCTCGGATAGGAGTGGTAGCTCGGCATTGCGAGGTGAGGTGGGAGCTAGACATACCATCAGGATAGTGTGTGGCCCCTTTGCGGCTCGGGGGGATAAGGGGGAAGCAGAGTACCCCTAGCGTTGGCTGGGAGGTACCGGTGAGGTCTCGACGGTCGACGAGCGAGATCGGCACGGAGCACGCGGACGTCACCCGGAGCAGGCGATTAGGCAACGATATGTTTTTCATTTACATGATAGAAGGTATTAGGACCTTAGCTCTCTCTTATTGTTATCAACATTTTTGTATTGGCATTGTGAGATGAAAAATACTTAACTTCAATCTGCTTTGGTTCTCGTTGGATTGATTGGTTTTCTTGCCTTGTTCTTCGGCGATTGAAATTGTGTTATGGTTATAAAATATTTCTTCTTACTCTGTTGTTGCATGTCGGTTGGGATAAAAGAGATTTTATGGATGTGTTTATATATTACAGTGGGCGTTTTTATGTTAATGGGGGCGTTTTATATCACTGTGAGCATTTTTCTGTTAATGGGGGCGTTTTATATCACTGTGGGCGTAATACACATTATTGTGGGTGTTTTTATGTTAATGGGGGCGTTTTATATCACTGTGGGCGTAATACACATTACAGTGGGAATTTTTATGTTAATGGGGGCGTTTTATATCACTGTGGGCATATTACACATTACAGTGGGCATTTTTATGTTAATGGGGGCATTTTATACCACTGTGGGCGTTTATATATTACAGTGGGCATATTTATATTGATGTGGGCATTTTTATATGACTGTGGGTGTTTATAAATTTCTGTGGGCATTTTTATATTGATGTGGGCGTTTTTATATGATTGTGGGCATTTATAAATTTCTGTGGGCGTTTTTATATTGATGTGGGCATTTTTATATTGATGTGGGCGTTTTCTATTACTGTGGTCGTTTTGTATATCACTGTGGGCATTTTTTTGTTTTTGTAAATTTAGATCTGAGAATTCGTTCTGGCAATAGTTGTATGGCCATTTTCGTTTGTGTAAATTTAGATCTAAGAATTCGTTCTGACAATAGTTGTATGGGCATTTTCGTTTTTGTAAAATTAGATCTGATAATTCGTTCTGGCAATAGTTGTATGGGCATTTTCGTTTTTGTAAAATTAGATCTGAGAATTCGTTCTGGCAATAGTTGTATGGGCAATTTCGTTTTTGTAAATTTAGATATGAGAATTCGTTCTGGCAATAGTTGTATGGGCATTTCGTTTTTGTAAATTTAGATCTGAGAATTCGTTCTGGCAATAGTTGTATGGGCATTTTTGTTTTTGTAAATTTAGATTTGAGAATTCGTTCTAGCAATAGTTGTATGGGCATTTTCATTTTTGTAAATTTAGATCTGAGAATCCGTTCTGGCAATAGTTGTATGGGCATTTTCGGTTTTGTAAAATTAGATCTGAGAATTCGTTCTGGCAATAGTTGTATGGGAATTTTCGTTTTTGTAAATTTAGATCTGAGAATTCGTTCTGGAAATAGTTGTATGGGCATTTTTGTTTTTGTAAAATTAGATCTGAGAATTCGTTCTCGCAATAGTTGTATGGGCAATTTTGTTTTTGTAAATTTAGATCTGAGAATTCGTTCTAGCAATCTGCCTTGTAACTCTGTTACTAAAGAATCCCCCTCTGGCACTTTCGTGTTGTAAAGGTGTACTGTGATTATTCTGGAAATGTGATTGGGTAATTCATTACTGGATTGGGTTGTTGGAAATATCATTTGTAATGGTGGATGTATTTACTTTATAATAGGTTTCTGGTTGTAGATCAACAAGGCGCCAACTTAATAATGTGAACGAGTGTAATGATTATATTTATGACGACCTTGAATTAATGATACACAAGTCAAAGGTTATAATTTCAAGGTAATCTATGCCTTTAGATTTCAAAAAGATAGGTTATTACTGAAAGGATATTTTATTCTTCATAAGGTTCAAGGAGTGGTGCTTTTAGAAATTTAGAAGGGAGCGAGGGATTACTCCTCTAGTAAAAAATAAATCTTCTTGTTTAGCTAGTCTTATTTATTTAAGTTAGATGAGATAAATTATTTTATTCTAGTAGTAAAATGCAATGTTAGTGTTAGATAACATAAGGTGAAATTTTAAATGTTATTTGTATTTGCACTGTTATGGCCATATAATGTAAAGATGTTGTTGTCTTATTGTACTGTTATTGAAATTTTATTATAAATAATAACATAAATGGTATAGTAATGTGTAACTGTATTGAAACTGTAAAATAGTGTCTGTAATATGTAAATGTATTATTTTATTACAATATAAAATAAAATATAATGTTAGTGGTTGATAACATGATATGTAATTTTATTGTTATTTTGAATGCAAGTTATGGTAATATAAGATATAGTGACATTGTCATTTTATGGTAATGCTATTGAAATTTTACTGTTATTGAGGACACATAAAATATAAGGTCCTTGAACTAAGTACCATAAATTATTATGATTTAGTAAATGGGGATTTGCAATTACTTCAATTTACATTATTCTAAGGTTGGGTTGGGTAACTCGTCGATTATTGGAATTTAAATGGAGTATTTGGTCTGTAATTAATGCCAATTGAGTCGTAGAAATACCTTGTCTTGACAATAGTTTGTCGTTGTCAGATTCCTTCTGACTTTCACATTCCGTAGAGGACGTGTTTGTTCATTTGATAATTGTTGTACTTGGTTGTGATCATTTAATTGCTTGGTCTTCTTGTGTCAGGCGGGATGTAGACACCTCCATGTTCCTCACAACAATCACCAGCCCTGAGACCTTAAATGGTTAAAATCAATGAGAACATGGGCTTGAACGTTGCTTATGTGTCTTGGAGGTCCTAACCATTGCTGGGTAGGACGGGCGGGTAGTCAGTATTACTTATTGGCAATTGATCATCGTTAAATGCATGCAGTTATTTGTTGTGCATCTTATGTCATCTTGTTGTGTTCGTCATGGTTTGCGCCTTGTTCGTCGTCGGGTGGCGACGCAGAGTCGAATGTATTTATTTCCCTTGTACATGCGCGCACACACCTTTAAACAAAAAATTCAGCACTTGTTCTAAGAGGTTCGTTAGAGTAACGAGGATGTTCATTACAGACTTGGTTAGTAACCCAACTGTTGGGGCATATCATTGGCATATTTTATTTTAAATGATCAAGATAAGGCGTGCTTCAACCATTCAACCATATGAATTATTTCCTATCAATTTCTCATTTCCTCCTCTTTTGTTCATACAATGTGGCATAGCCGCACTCCTCGGAGCACGTCCGCTCTCACAGGATCTTCTTCTTCTCGGCCCGAAGAACTCCAAGGTTCTTTTATTTCCCTGTCGGGAAATCTGCACCCCACAGATTCTCTTCTTCGCGAATCTCCTCTGTTCACTTATCGGGAAATCGGAACTCGCAACTTCGCAAGTTCACTGTCTATCTCTGGGCTCTCAAATCCCCGAGACCCGATGGCCAGTCAACGCTGACTTCTTCCCGTACCTATCGGGACTTCTACTCTATCATGATTTCGCTACTCGCGATGTCATGCACTTTGATTTGCCGACTCTCGATACCTGATGCGCACGTGTGAATTGACCTTTCCACTCCCCGTCACTTCGATCGGGATTTTGGAATTCGCGGGATCGTGAATCCTGATATCAATGGACTCAGAACTTCCCTTTTCCCAATCCCCGATATGAGATGCAACCTATTTTCCACCAACTCTGTTGTGGCCCCACACGATTCTTCCACCGGGATATCACGGATCGCGATTCCAAGTTGCAAGAGTTTCTTACCTTCGAAACCCCCGATTCTCTGAACCCCGACTTACTGGGATCTCCTGACACGCGTCCCCCTTGATGGACAGTTATGGCCTTGTCGGGATATCACGGATCGCGATATCGCAAGTCTCGTTGCAACAATTTGGAGCTTCGACTTGTGAATCCCCGATACACGATGCCACGTGTAGATCCGACGGTCCTTGTGACTCAGATCGACGGCTCTGCCCCTCCTGAGCTCGAACCTCTTCCACATTTACGTTGTAACCTCCTTGCACCTTTGTGAGATCCAACAGCCCACAGAACTTCGTGAAATCCTCTCAGAGGATTTCAACTGTTCGTTCTTCCTTTTGATGACTCTGCGAAACAAGTGCGTTCCTTTGTGGAACCCGTCCACTTTCACGTAACTTACAACACTTCTCGCAAGATTTCCAGACACAACTTGTCTGCATTGTCCTTCGACGAACTCAGAGGTCTATCCTTCCTGAGCTTGTTCATAACTCTCAAGTCCTTCATAGAGCTTCTTGCGCGCACTCCTTGCGGAAAAACTTCAACAACGTCTAAGTGTTGAAGTCTCTCGACTCTGCGCACTCCTGCAGCAGCATTCTTTCAGTTCCCTCAGGTTCGCAACCCTGAGACCTTTAACCAGCCTGTGCACTCCTTTCACGGCTCCTATGCCCAACTACACTTCTGGGACGAATGAGGACAAAATATCTCTCTAAGTGAACCCTTCTGTCAACGCACTCCTTGCGGACGATTCGACTACACTCCTTGCAGGAATCCTTTGGCTCAAATAGAGAAACAATTGAAACTCATTCTATCTCCCTTTCAGACTTCAATTCAACCATGAAATCATATACACAACATATAAAAGAAAATGTATAATAGGAAGCAAACATTCATGAGCATAACATCAACACACAGAGAAACAACACAAACCATGAATTTGAATCAAGCTTTCTTCTATTAATTCAAACGCCTGTACATGGGGTGTTCTTCACACAGTTCTCTGCTTGCTCTTCTGCTCTTCCTCTCTTCTATGCTCAAGCTAATGTTACAATGATACAATGAGGGTGTCTATATATGTTTTCCCTCTTGGACTCTAAAGCTATCAAATCAAAGATTAATTTCCTATCTACCAGCATTAACTACACTAAATGTCGACTATCTACCTAAGGACGAGAGATTAAAGGCTCAAGGTCCATTTACAATATACAAAGGCGCCTCTTCTTAAATGACTCATTTAAGATTTGTGCAACAGTCCCAAAGCATTTTCAAAATTGGTGCTGGCTTGTCCAGCTGTCCTCCGCTTCTGCGCTGGCTCGCTTGATGAGTCGGTGATGCTCCTGCATCATACTCCTCGGCTTGAAAACTTTCACGGGCTCCTGTCCATGAGCTCCTACACGGTCTATCCATGCTTCTGTATTTCTGCTTCAGTCTCCAAGATGGCATCTTCCACTGGGTGGCCCTTCCATTTGACCAGATACTCGAAGTATTCCTTCCTTCGGGTCTTCTTACCCACTCTCTTGTCCAGTATGCATTCCATCTGCGGCTTTTCTGCAACTGGCAATTGTTTCATCCACTGGATCACTGGAATCCTATCTCCAGTCCCTGTTTCTCCAGCCCTGTATGGGTATAAATCTGCGATATTGAATATCGAAGATATGCCGATGCCATCCGGAAACTCGATCTCATAAGCATTTTCCCCGAATTTTCTCAAGACCTTACATGGCCCGATTTTCTTAATCTTTAACTTATTGTATGTTCCCCTCAGGAACCTTTCTTTCCTCAAATGTGCCATAACTAGATCACCAACTTCAAACTGAAGTTGTCTTCGATGCTGATCTTCTCTACACTTATACTCCTGATTTGAACTTTGCAACCGTTCCTTCACCCGACTGTGAAGTTCCTTCATCACCTCTGCGAATTCTTCGGTGCTTGCGCTGCTAGTAGCAGTCTGTTCTGAATTCCTCAGTTCAGAAACTCCTCTCGGCTACATCCCATAAACAATTTGAAATGGACTTCAGACTGTACTCATGTTTATTGAGTCGTTATATGAGAACTCTGCCTGTGGCAATATGTTGCCCCAGCTGCTATGGTGCTCTATCACCAAGCTTCTCAACAAGTCTCCCAGACTCCTATTGACCACTTTCGTCTGTCCATCCATCTGAGGATGATAAGAAGAACTAAACGCCAAGTTAGTTCCTAGCTTCTTCCATAAGGTCCTCCAAAAATGCCCTATGAATTTGGTGTCTCTGTCTGAAAATATACTTTTCGGCAATCCATGAAGTCGAATGACCTCCTTAAAGAATAGATTTGTGATGTGTGTCGCATCGCTGGTCTTTTGGCATGGAATAAAATGTGCCATCTTAGAAAACCTATCCACTACCACAAAGATTGAATCAACACCTCTTTGTGTCTTTGGCAAAACCAACACAAAATCCATGTTGATCACCTCCCATGGCCTCTCTGGTATGGGCAATGGCTGATAAAAACCTGCATTCTTCTTTCTTCCCTTCGAATGATGGAAAATACGACATCTGTCAACAAATATCTTGACATCTACTCGCATTCCTGGCCAAAAATATGATTCATTCAGCTTTGCAAATTTCTTTTCATGGCCAAAATGTCCTGCTAATCCACCACTGTACTTCTCCTTCAATAAGTTCTCCCTCATGGAGCATTTCGGAATACACAGTTGATTGCCTCTGAACAACAATCCCTCTTGGATCATATAATCTATCCAAGGGCTTCTGTCTCTGAGAACTGGATTTTCAGCTACTTCATACGCCTCTCCAAAATCTGCATCACCTGCGTACATGTCCCTGAGATTATCAAAACCCAATGTTTTGACTCGAAATTCCTGCAGCAACAAACACTTCCTGCTCAAAGCATCAGCCACTTTGTGAGAAGTACCCGAAACGTGTTTAATCACAAATGTGAAATTCTTCATATACTCTACCCATTTTGCATGTTTCTGATTCAACTTCTCATGTTGAGTCACAAACTGTAATGCATGATTATCACTGTACAATACAAATTCTTTCTAGATCAAGTAATGCCTCCACTTCTTCAGTGCCTGTATGATAGCATAGAATTATTTATCATACGTGGAGTATTTCAACTTTGCCTCATCAAGATTTTCGCTGAAATATGCAACTGGTCTGTCCTCCTGACTCAAGACCGCTCCTATGGCAAACCCACTTGCGTCACATTTCACCTGAAATGTCTTCAAGAAATCCGGCAACACCAACACTGGTTGTTCCATGATCTTCCGCTTCAACAGATTGAAGCTCTTCTCAGCCTATGTTGTCCAGTGAAAAGATTTATGCCACTTCTTCACTGTATCCATCATTGCTATGCTAATTCCACTGAAATTCCTGATGAACTTCCGGTAGAAACTAGCCAAACCATGGAAGCTTCTCACCTTGAATATATTTCTCGGTGATGGCCAATTCTTGATCACTTCCACTTTATCTGGATCCATCTTCAATTCATTCGCCGAAATAACAAACCCCAAGTAAATGAGCTATGTCTTCATGAATGAGAACTTCCTCATATTAATCAACAACTTCTCCTACTGTAGCTTCCTCATCACTATAGCCAAGTGCTTTAAGTGCTCTTCCACTGATTTACTGTAAATCAGTATGTCATCCAAGTACACAATGACAAATTTCCCGATGAACTCCCTCAGGACTTCGTTCATCAACCTCATAAAAGTACTTGGTGCATTTGTCAAGCCAAACGGCATGGCTAGCCATTCATACAAACCTTCGTTTGTCTTGAATGCTATTTTCCATTCATCACCTTCTCTCATGCGAATCTGGTGATATCCGCTTTTCAAATCAATCTTTGAAAAAAATCTTGCTTCGCTCAAGCAATCCATTAAATTATCCATTCTTGGCAATGGAAATATGTACCTAATGGTTATCTTGTTGATCGCTCTTGAGTCGGTACACATCCTCCAACCTCCATCCTTCTTCGGACTGAGTATTGTTGGAACATCACATGGACTCAAGCTTTCCCTGACCAATCCTTTGTCCAACAACTCCTGGACCTGCTTCTTAACCTCTTCATTTTCTTGCGGCGTCAACCTGTACGCGGCTTTAATCGGCAAACTGGCTCCTGGTATGAGATCTATATGGTGGCTCACACTCCTCATTGGTGGCAACGAACAAGGTAATTCGTCCACTATGATATCAGAGAACTCTTCCAGCAGTTCATGAATCTCATCGGGTAGATCGTCCACTCTTGTGCTAGTCAGAACAATTCTCGGCTTTCTGACCACAAAGAATTGTGGATCTTCTTTCTTCTTTACCTCTGTAAGAATCTCCTTCCCACTCATGAGAAGTACTGTGTTGCTTACTTCCGGCTTCACCTCCTTATCCTTTATCGGAAGCAACATATGGGTTCTCCCATTCTTCTCCAGAGTATATGTGTTCATTCTCCCATCATGAATCACATTTATGTCATATTTCCATGGTCTAACCAACAATAAATGACATACATCCATGGGAATAACATCACACAGAATCTTATCATTGTATCCACCTATTTTGAATTCAACCAAGCATCGTTTAGTAACAGTTACCTGGTGTCCTTTTTGTAGCCACAAAACTCTGTATGGGCTTGGATGATCAGTCGTCTCCAGCTCCAGCTTCTCTACCATCTCTGTAGATACAAGATTATCCGTGCTACCACTGTCAACAACAACCTTGCACACCCTTTCCTTGGTCTTGCAAGCTGTTCTGAACAGTCTGGTCCTTTGGACTGAACTTTCCTGCACCTCCTTCTCGGGTGTCAAAAGGACTTTTCGCATCATAAGTGATCTTCCGCCTTCTGCGTCTTCAGCCTCAACATCCCGCCTCTGCGCTTCGATGATGTGAGTTTCCCCAATGTCCTTCTTTTTCTCAGGACACTCATAAGACTTGTGCCCATTCTTTCCACATGTGAAGCATGTGATTACTCCACCTCTTCCTCTTCCTCTACCTCTGGTACGAGGAAAAGTATCGTTGTCAGCATATCCTCCGCTTTGCTCATTATGCTTCCCTCTCTGTTCAACATATGGCCCTCTCTGTGAGGTTCCACCTCTCTCAACTTTACCCTGAGGTTTCTTCCATTCCTCCTTGGGCTTCTGGTATTTGTCCTGGGCAATTGTCTTGCCTCTGGGATGACTCTTGCCTCTCCCTCACTGACCTTTCTTTCGGCTCATCTTCTCTTCAGCTTTCAGAGCCATATGATAAGAATCCTCCACCCTCCTAATGGTAACCATGCTTAATTCATCATGAATGTCATATCTCAGACCATTCAGATATCTAGCAACTTTCTCATCATCGCTCTCCCGATGACCTGCTCTGATGTTCAGTCGATAGAATTCCTCAGTGTATTCTTTCAATGTCATCAGTTTCTGTCTCAGGTTCTGCATCCTCCTGAACAGAGTAATTTGATAGTCTCTTGGGATGAACTTTGTCTTCATCTTTGCAATCATTCGATCCCAACTCTTGATCTTATGCTTGCCTTTGCAGCGTCTGTCAGCTTGTAGCTCGTCCCACTATAAGGCTGTATGTTCTTTCAGGCATGTGACAACGTGCTTGACCTTCTTGTCTTCTTCGACATCTTCATAGTCGAAGTAAGTATCTAGAGCTCTAATCCAATCTAGTAGCTCCTCTACATCCAGATTCCCCTCGTAAATTGGAATGTCCATCTTTTCCTTTGCACCCATTCTGACAATAGCTTTAATTAGACGTTCATTCACTGCATCCTCAGCTGCAACTTCCTCCTCGAGTTCAGCTTCAACTTCATTATCGGAATCGCTAAAATCTCCCGCACTCACTGTGCGTCTTTGCGTTGTCTCCATGTCTTCGAGTCTAGCTCGGAGATCTCGCATTTGTCTCTCCAATTCTGGATTTTCTACTTGCCTGCCTCTTCTCCGCACCTCCCTATCTTCTGGATTAGGTGTCTGTCTTTCTCTTCTTGGAGGCATGGCGAATTTCTTTCTTCTCTGCCAAAGAAAGAAAAGAAAGTTTTCCTACTCTGATACCACTTTTGACGTGTATCAGAGTGCCCTTTACCTCTTGCCTCTCTTGCCTGAAATATACAGACAAGCAATAGGCTCTGATACTACTTTTGGCGTGTATCAGAGTGCCCTTTACCTCTTACCTCTCTTGCCTGAAATATACAGACAAGCAATAGGCTCTGATACCACTTTTGGCGCAGCCACACTCCTTGGAGCACGTCCACTCTCACAGGATCTTCTTCTTCTCGTCCCGAAGAACTCCCAGGTTCTTCTATTTCCCTATCGGGAAATCTGCACCCCACAGATTCTCTTCTTCGCGACTCCCCTTTGTTCACTTATCGGGAAATCGGAACTCGCATCTTCGCAAGTTCACTGTCTATCCCTGGGATTTCAAATCCTTGAGACTCGATGGCCAGTCAACGCTGACTTCTTCCAGTACCTATCGGGACTTCTGCTCTATCACGATTTCACTACTCGCGATGTCCTGCACTTTGATTTCCCGACTCTCGATACCCGATGCGTCGAATCTCCGATGCGCATGTGTGAATTGACCTTTCCACTCCCCGTCACTTCGATCGGGATTTCAGAATTCACAGGATCGCAAATCCTGATGTCAATGGACTCGGAACTTCCCTTTTCCCGATCCTCGATATGAGATGCAACCTGTTTTCCACCAACTCTGCTGTGGCCCCACAAGATTCTTCCGTCGGGATATCGTGGATCGTGATTCCAAGTTGCAAGAGTTTCTTACCTTCGAAACCCCCGATTCTCCGAACCCTGACTTACTAGGATCTCCTGACACGCATCCCCCTTGATGGACGGTTCTGGCTTTGTCGGGATATCTCGGATCACGATATCACAAGTCTCGTTGCAACAATTTGGAGCTTCGACTTGCGAATCCCCGATACACGATGCCACGTGTAGATTCGACGGTCCTTGTGACTCGGATCGACGGCTCTGCCCCTCCTGAGCTCGAACCTCTTCCACACTTACGTTGTAACCTCCCTGCACCTTCGTGAGATCCAACAGCCCACGGAACTTCGCGAAATCCTCTCAGAGGATTTCGACCATTCGTTCTTCCTTTTGATGACTCTGTGAAACAAGTGCATTCCTTTGTGGAACCCGTCCACTTTCACGTAACTTACAACACTTCTCGTGAGATTTCCAGACACAAATTGTCTACACTGTCCTTTGATGAACTCACAGGTCTATCCTTCCTGAGCTTGTTCACAACTCTCAAGTCCTTCAGAGAGCTTCTTGCGCGCACTCCTGGCGGAAAACCTTCAACAACGTCTAAGTGTTGAAGTCTCTCAACTCTGCGCACTCCTGCAGCAGCAGTCTTTCAGTTCCCTCAGGTTCGCAACCCTAAGACCTTTAACCAGCCTGCGCACTTCTTGCACGGCTCCTATGCCCAACTTCACTTTTGGGATGAATGAGGACAAAAGCCTTCTATAAGTGAACCCTTCTGTCAACGCACTCCTTGCAGACGATTCGACTGCACTCCTTGCAGGAATCCTCTGGCTCAAATAGAGAAACAATTGAAACTCATTCTATCTCCCTTTCAGACTTCAATTCAACCATGAAATCATATACACATCATATAAAAGCAAATGTATAATAGGAAGCAAGAATTCATGAGCATAACATCAACACACAGAGAAACAACACAAACCATGAATTTGAATCAAGCTTTCTTCTATTAATTCAAATGCCTGTACATGGGGTGTTCTTCACACAGTTCTCTGCTTACTCTTCTTCTCTTCCTCTCTTCTATGCTCAGGCAAATGTTACAACGATACAATGAGGGTGTCTATATCCGTTTTCCCTATTGTACTCTAAATCTATCAAATCAAAGATTAATTTCCTATCTACCAACATTAACTACACTAAATGTCGACTATCTACCTAAGGACGAGAGCTTAAAGGCTCAAGGTCCATTTACAATATACAAAGGCGCCTCTTCTTAAATGACTCATTTAAGATTTGCGCAATAGTCTCAAAGCATTTTCAAAATTGGTGCTGGCTTGTCCAGCTGTCCTCCGCCTCCGCGCTGGCTCGATTGATGAGTCGGTGATGCTCCTGCATCACAATGCGACCCACGACTGTGTTTCATCCGAATTGTAAATAATGAATTTATCAATGGAATCAATTTCTAAATTTGTTGATGTATTCATGAAATGAAACCACCATATAGTACATCTTAGATCATGATCAAAATATACATTATGAAGTTCAGTTTGAATAGTTATTGTGTATAAATTTAACAAACGATAAGTCACTTACTCTTTATCAAGCGCATTTTTCCATTTGTTTTGAGAAGCTCCCATTCTCTTTTTTCTTCATCCCTTTCATCGTCTCAAATCATTGCACCTAGTTTGTTGTCGATCTGCTTGATGTACTCACTGGAATAATAAAAATACTCACGTGATATGTACCCCTATTCCATAGACCCCTCAGGTTTTTCCCTTTGATGAACAAATCCTTTCAGTTTCTTCATGTACCTCTCTAAAAAAAACATCCAACGACAGAAGACCAACCTGACTAATTCAACCTCATATACTAGGTGAATTAGAAGATGAACTTGCAAGTCCATGAAACTCAGCAGTAGTTCATTCTCAAACATACGAACAATCTCATCTATCTCTTGACACCACCCTGGAATTCTAGACATATGAATATCCTTTTATGTGATCCAACGTACAAATGCAGATAATAGATATGGCATGTCTTATCTCATGGGGGAAGTCATGGTTCACACACTCATGTAGGAGAAGAGGATAATGACACTACAAAGTCAACACATACAATTTTTTTTTTTTTATCCCATGGCATAAAAATAAAAATTACAAATAATAAAATCATATTTTTGACATACGTTGTACCTTTATAAGGTTAAAATGTTCATGCGATTTCAACCCCGACAAATGGTCTTGATGCACAATGAAGAAACATTGTAGGGAAGACCCATATAAAGAAGGCACCTTCACTCCCAATATAACTTAATTTTCCAAAGAAATATCTTCTTTCTTCAAAATCCATGGGACGTCACCTTCTCTGAAAGACCACGAAGGACCATCCTCTCCTCTACTTTCTTGTCTTGGCCAATGTTTCTTTTTATTTTTTTAATAAATAAGATCTCTCCTCATAGATAATGTGTCCCTTTCTTTCGATGATATGTTCCTTCATAAAGAAGATGAAACATTTTTAAATATATGCATGCGATCTAGTAAGTGTTCAATCTTAATATGCTCCCAATATGGGATCTCATAAAAGATAGATTTCATTTTCATTACAATGAAAAATTTCTCAACATAGGTGTCGAAGAATTCTATATCATCGAACATACACTCCCCATTTGAATTGAACATTTCTATAATATCCTTCTTCGTCTCTCTCTCATATTCTCTAAACCATTTAGTTGGTGTCATTATTGCATCCCTTTGGGTTCTATCTGGTTTACCATCGAAAGCGAATGTTTCTCTTCTATAAGGGTGTTCTTCTGGGAGGAATATCCCCGAGTAGTCATTCACTGGATTTCGTAGGTGGTTGGACCACCTAGAATTCAAAGAAGGTCCACAACATTTAGATCCATGATAGCCTTTAGTTAAACTAACTGCAAAATTATTTTATACATAGGACATTAGCATTTAAGAATAAAATGTCAATCACAATGAATTAAATATGAAAATAAATATTTTTATGTATATAAACAAATCAATAAACATGTTAATTACTATAGAAAACTCCTAATCCTGGATAATCATGTTTGGTGTAAGAACATATTCCATACAATGTAAAACTCCTCTATGTTGCGATGGGTCTTGATACATCGCATATATGTATCCATTCCCATAATTCCTTCAATTCATATACCAATGGTTGTATGTAGACATCCATATTCTTCACTTGTCTTCTACCAGGGACTATAAGAGCCAACATAAGATGTTCATTATTCACAAAAAACCATGGGGGGGGTATTTTTATTGATCACTACTACACGAAAAACATAATAGTTGGTGTTTTAGATGAAATATGGGTTCACTCCATCCATTTCTATGCTAAGTCCTAGACTTCGTACTTCATCCTTGAATTTTTCTAGCCATGTATCCTGTATATGCTTCATGGCTATTGAATCTATTGGGATTTGCATAACTCCTGACTCACTTATGTGTGAGGCATGCCATCCCTTCAACATAGCTAATTATTTAAAACAAAAGAGCCTTTGAATCCTTGGGATGATAGGCATGTGTCTCAATATCTTATGAGGAGGACCATGAAATTTAACATTTTTATTTGATTTATGGTACTTGTAATGCCCACATTTAGAACATAACTATGTTTGCATATTCTCCTCTATATAGAATAAAATCATTCTTACATGCATGATATGATATATACTCAACACCCAACATTTTCAACAATGACTTTGCCTCTTCACAACTACCAGGAAAAACATTATCACTAGGAAGAACCTTATCTTTGAATATCCTATAGTTAGTGGGAAATAGAAATGTACAAGGTCATTTAATATTTATAAAAGAAACCATTTCTAATGTTGATTGTGTGACAACATTTCTCAAAATTAATATAAGGCACTTGTTGGTCAATTACCTCAATATTGTTGAGAAACATGCGTTTGACATGACAAACTTTGATTTTACGTTGTACAGTAACATTGTTGTCCCAAGTTGGGTAGACTTTCGTTGGGCACTAGGTCCAAAGAGAGGGGTGGTGGAAGCATATTTTAGTCTTTTGAAAATCGTATCAATGATATACGCATCATCCCCTAGCTCATCATTTTGGAAGACGTCTAACAACATTTTCTCCATGGAATTTGTATCACGTACAAGTAATCATCCATACCAACCTATTTTTTATTATCTCCATTGCCAACTTCTGAAGAACTGCTAGTATTGTTGTAGTCATTCCTAATTGGTGAATCTGGACATAGTGGGCATTGAATAGGTGTTTGATTCAACCATTCTTGGTACACTTCCTCTCTGAGTTGTGATCTCATTTCATCCTTCTCTCGGGTTGACATTGTTGTGGGGTGAAACGAAAGATGGTAGGTAGGTCTCTCATCATCAAAAGAATCATAATTTCAAAAATATTGAACATGAGTACATAGATTATATTAGTATTGTACAATGCAATTGTTTGTTTGTTCAAATTACATTGTACCAAACAATTATTACCATCATTGAACAAGGATTGCAGTTGGAAGATGGAATGTCACAATTAGAAGGGTAAAGTGGATATCCATTTGCATCTACCAACTTCTTGTGGTATGTTTCTCCTCATAAGACTTTCCGACGTTTTTGAACCGGTACTGGAATGCTTTATGCATCTCAACTTGATTCTGAATCACGATCCTACAAATTTGGATACAATTTTATTCATATTGACATGGGAAAAAAAAATCAATGAGATAATCAAAACATAAATAAAATAAGTTAAACTTACTGGAGATGGAAAGGGATAACTCTGCAATGGACTTTGAGAAATATGGAATGGGATGGAATTTGAAGAATTGGCAATTTGATCATATAATAAGGTTTTCTCACTGCATTTCAACAAAATTAACAATAAATTTTCCTGTACATATCTAAAATAAATTTCGAGGACCATACCAGAATCTGAGTTTGAATATAGTTTTGAAACCATTTTTTAATAATAAGGTGACATAAAACGTAAAATGTATACCAAAGTATTGCAATTCATGTGAATCTATCCTAAAATATAATTTGAGATGAATATGTTGTTTTATGAGCAAATAAAATTTCAAATAACTTTAAAATCGTAATGGTGCACTTATAAACCACAAACGCACCGATGCACATATTAATAATAAGCATCGGTGCGTTGAAAAGTCAACCACATCGTGTTTCTATATTTTGTCAATATAAAACAATGCTGCATCAAATAATATGGATGCACCCGTCCATAATGTAATATGGTCGCACCAGTGCGTCTTACATAAATGCATTGTCGTGCCGAAAAAAGTTAAAAAAAAAATTTATTTTTTTAAACAATTAAAAAAAGATCAGGAATTGAATTTCATAAAATCATTTAAATACTAAAAATCATTTCACTATTTCAGTATTTTGGAAAATTTTGCAAGGAGAACTTGCGAGAGAGACATATGGAGGAACATTTTGGAGGAAACAAATACTTTGGAACCACAGTATTATTCAGAATATGAGAATTTGAAGGGTATGGTGATTCACTCTAAACCCTTTTCATAAAGTTTTTTTAATATTAAGAATGTATTCAATATTTTTATTATTTTTCCAAAATTTACAGATGATAGATTTGGAAGAGAGACATATTGGGGAGCACTCTGGAGAAGAA
>ML842516.1:4462-18649 GCA_009831015.1 Picea engelmannii | reverse complement strand
ACACTTGTAAGGACCAAGTGAAGTCCACATGCAGCAAGGTGACATCTAATTCACTAAAAATTGGCACACTTTCACTCACACACAAAAGTCACTTATCACTCACATAGCTTCTTCTTGAAACGTGGAGGTCAAAGTAAGTTTCCCCCAAAGGGATTTCGAAAACACCCCACCCTTTTCTTGATGAAACTATCCACTCCCATTTTAAATCAACGAGGTTGGTTTACACCCCCAACCTCCCAAAAAACTACATCTAAAATCTTTCTAAAAACTCACTAAGTTTTCCTCCACAGGAGGTGCCAAAAGAAATTTTTTAGTCTAGGTAGGATTTCGAGGATAGGCATCCAAATAACTCCTCATTATCTGGTTCTCACATTGTCAAAACCATAGAAGTTGTCAAATAGGGAACTGTAAATCCTCCAAGTCAAGTGTTCCTAACACCATAAGGTAGGGACATACCCATGAAGGATTGAAGGCTGAGGTCCAGTTGTTCTGTGCATCCCCCCTTGATGCACCCACCTCTTGGACGAGATCCACCCCGTGACCCATTTCTTAGGCCAAAAATCTAAATGTCGCACTTTGACCGAGGTACCTAGTGACCAAATTTTAGGACATCTATCCAAGTGGCAATTGTGGGCTGCAATTGCACCTTGATTGGATTTTGTGTGGCTATTGGGAAATATTGCCATCTCTTTCAAAATATGCCCCCTTTACCCCTCATTATAACCAATTATTTCATCCTTCACTAGTTTCTCTTCTAGTGACTTCAAACCCCACTGTTGAGTACTATTGGAAGGTCTAGTGCTATTTGAGAGGAAGGACGTTACATCTTCTAGGACATGAGCATTTGTTTTCTTTTGATTCCCCATGTGGACAAAACCCACTTACCCACATATATGCTTCTTTTTGAAAAACATTTTATGTATGATGCACCTCTGATTACAGTTTGACTTGGATATATATATTGTGTAAAATTCAACGTTTGCAACGCAAAGGCTCTTGTTTCTATATTACTCTCACCACCATTTGCACACATTCACGCAGCTAGTTGGACATCATAGGGGATCCACAAAATCCCCGTCGTTCATGACGCTTGCTAAACCTCCCTCCTATCTTAGGGGGAGTGTCTGGTCTTGCCCACTCATCGGCACCTCCTTCACACACTCCTGTGAGTGCTGCTATTTTAGGATCAGTTTTTCCTTGGTTCTACATTACTTGGGTCCACCTCCCAATGTCCTTTGTCCACTCGCTCTCCCTTACATGGAAGCGGGGGACCAACTTCCTCTCAAGGGGGAAGTACCAACCCACCTAGCCCCCCTCAAGGGTCAGGTTTACAACACACTTACACCATGGCTGGAGCTAATACTCCCCCCCCCACTACAAATTCCATATTTGGCCTCTCTCAACATACCAGATCTAAGCAAACTCACCAATGATTCTATATTGCATGCTCCCACATGGCTTGCAATGCCCACCAAACTACCTTCGGACATACCAAAGTTTGAAGGAAAGGCAGGCGATGACCCTGCCAACCATGTCATGAACTTTCACCTATGGTGCTCTTCCAATAGCATTATGGATGATTCCATCAGACTACAATTATTTCAATGCACACTCACTGGTCCATCGGCCAAATGGTATGTAGAAAAAAAATCAGGGTCCCATGCGACTTTTGAGTCCTTGGCCAAAGCATTCTTGACCTTCTTCCAATTACCAATCCACCATGACAATGGTCTAGAACTACTTTCTAATTTCAAACAAACCTCAGCCACACATATCGTTGACCACATTCATGAGTGGCGTAGGCGACGTAGTTTGTGCAAAGCAGAAACCACCAAGCAACAATGTCTCGATTGGTTTCTTAGATCACTTGTCTCTCTCCTTGGTAAGGATGTAGCTTCCACCTTCCCTCAATCTAAAGAGGAAGCCATCAGTAAGGCTCAACAATATGACCTCATCTATGCACAGTCAGGGTACTTATACACTGTACTTCCTGATCTTCCAAAACCTATGCCATTTGACCAAGACAAACCTGGGATGTCTCACTCAGCAGACGGACTAATTGGTACCACCACTCACCACAGTCCACAACCCCAACCACCACCGATGTATGGAACACCTCAATACCCACCGACATATGGGGGAATTTATTCTTACCCCCCACCCCCTTATCACCAACCATACTCTGTTGCTATACCTCCACCCATCAGTGGCCCACCACCGGCACCCCCCATACATCCACCTATTCAAACAAACTTCGGTACCCCCTCTACCTCAACTTATAGTACTAGAAAAAGCACTACGCCTTCCTATGTACCTTATGGATCGTTACCACCACAAAATCTGTACTTCCCATTTCCTGGTCCCCCACAACCCCTGGCTCCCCCACATCCTCATGCGAGGGTGAATTTTGTTCAACCCTGTCGTTCAACAATACCAAAATTTCGAATAGCTGAATACGGCCAATCCGACCCATCCATCGAACAATACCAAAAATAAAGGATGAAACAGGAACAACAACAAACCAGGTCAAGGCAAGCATCAACCCCAGCAGAACCAATCCACTGGGGGCAACCAGAACCAAGGGAATCAAAACCCCCAGGGGGGCAATAATAATAGGCGCCAAGGAACAAATAACAATAATGTTAAAACTAACTTCCCTTGTGCCATTTATGGTGAGTTTGGCCATTACACTCATCATTGCCCCCAAATCATAGATTTAAAAAAGTTGAAAGACTCTGGAGGTCTTCCCCATCCTCCAACACCGTCTGCTCCTCAGCAGACACCACAACAATATGTGCAACAACCTCCCCCTGTCATTCTCTAGAATCCTATTCCACATCAAGGTGTGATAAACACCCAACAGGACACCCAACATTCCCCACCTCAGGTGGGACAATACCTCAACCCAAACAATCCAGCAGATTGCACGATCCTCCTCACTAGTGAGGAAGAAATCCTTTTGCAAACACATAATCGACAGTATCATACACCCGCTGAGTCTCCTCCCATCCCTCTAGAGACAAACCTTGCACCGACAGGACCCCCATTGGTGCTTCCTCACCCTACCGCCGAGCCACCTCTTCACATCCCTCGCATCCCATTGTGCAGGAATGTCCACAACCCACAGGCTAGGGCAGCTCATAACTATAGTTTGGTAGACAACTTAGCACAATCCCTGGCTGCCATGTTAGTTTTGGAGGTCCTCCAGACTTGTCCCACTCAGCGGAAATCATTACTTTCCACCTTGGGGGTAGTCGACCCCGCAGATACCCGACTCATTACCTTTGATCTTGACAGCGGAGAACCTTGCCTTCCCGCCTTAACTGCTTTTCAAATACCAGTAAAAATATGGAACATCACAGTTCATCAGTGTATCATCTATGAAGGTGCATCTACATGCATTATGTCCAAAACTGTATGACAGAAACTTGGTTCCCCGGAACTCATACCCTCTGCCATCACCTTACGAGCTTATGAAGGACGACCATCGTCTCCTGAAGGGATCTTCCAAAATGTCCCAGTCGAACTCGGGGGCAAGACTATTCTCATCGACATCGAAGTTATCAATGCCCCACTCGATTATAATATCCTGTTCAGTCGTAGCTACATGTACGCTATGAAGGCAATGGGATCTTCCGTCTTTAGGAAAATGATATTCCCTCACAATGGGAAGATTTTTACTATTGACCAAGTCTCACATTACGAGCCTAATCCATCTGCCAACATCGATAACATTCTTCCTCTCATCCACACGAGCCATGACGCATACCCACTCATCGAGATGGTTCCTAGAATTTTCAAAGATCCATCATTGTTAGGAACTTACCATGGAGCACCACCACTCCTTCATCCTTCCAATCAAGTATGCGTCGTATCATCTAACGAAACTCACACAGAGGATACCCTTCCTCCTATAGAGGCTTCTATCATATCTGACATCCCACCTATCACGACACTCCCCCCTCAAGAACCTCCTGCACACTCGTCGACCCCACCAATCCACGCTTCCACCTCTCCCCAAGGACATATCCTAGTTTGGGAGACAGTTCCCCAAGCTATCATCCAAATTCCCTTCTTTTACCCTCCACTAGGCATTGAAGCTTTCCAGGTAGCCGCAATGCTCACCCTACCTAATATGGTGTTAGCAATCCCAGTTTGGTATTTACACCCACCAGAGATGGTCCCTCGACCATCCCTTCCCCCCCAAATAGAAGGAATCCCCATGACGATTCCCATACTTACTCCCACCATACCCCCTACACCCCCACTCACTAACCCCCCTGCCACAGCTGGGGGCAGGAGAAAGAAGAAGGAGCCCACAGCTACACTTCCTCCACACATCCAACCTCCTTGCGCACTATGTGAGAAAGAGGGACACCAAACCAACAACTACCCATCTCTACCAGAGTTACGGAATTTGATTCCACTCAATCAAACTCCCCCAACACTCGCTACTATAGCCAGTACTACCACTACCACCCCCCACTCTAGTAGTAAAGGGTTGTGGACCAAATTCGCTTGTGCTATATGTTTAGAATATGGCCATTATACCCACCATTTCCCAGCACTGCCACGCTTTCAGCAGACATTAGCCGCAGTACGCCAGAGCTTCCAGAGAAACCCCAGTCCTGCTACATCCTCCTCAACAACTATCACTGACATCCGTTATGTCACCACTTCAGTCAATGAACGTATGAGATGCCCTTGCTCTTTATGCGACTCATTAGATCATTTTACATACCAATGTCCTATGATCCTTGAATACAGGCAATGCCAATTGACCCTGCTTCAGCGACCTGCAGAGTCGATAGTTGACATTACCTCATCACTAGAGGCTCTTCATGTCATTTCTCCCAAACCCGAGGCCCTTCCAATGCCTCCATGGTTATTAGATGACTTATCTGAGGATTCACCCCCCAATCCCCCCAACTCTCCCACTCATTCCCCTACGGACAATTTACACCCAACTACCAAGGGTACCCCTTAGTACTTCAATATCTGGTTTATGTCGAGTGAACCCTCACCATCTCCTAGGATTGTTCCCCCTGCTTCTTCCTCACTAGCGGGAAACCACATGAAAACAATCACCGATATCACTCCTCATGACCCCTTATATTCCCGTCACTTCCACTGCGATGAATAAATACTCGAAGAGCTAAACCACCCGGACTATCCCTGGGATGTGTTGCACCACCGTGCACTCTTCTTTCCACAGGAAGCCTCCACGCCTCCTAACCAACACCCCATCTACGCGGTCGAAACCAAGGATTTTATCCCATCAGGGCCTATCGACTGGTTCAAAAACCCCATTCTTGCCCCTAATTCTTTTGAAGAAGGCAACATGGCCAACATTTCCCCAACCATTAAAATTGACATTTCCATAAAATATGGCATCATCGAGGAAATCACCATTGGAGCTACTTGCACTCCTCAGGAAATCACCGCCTATAAAGCCCTCTTCCAGGAATATCAGGATATTTTTCCCTGGTCATACATGGAAATCTCTGGCCTCAATCCCTCTATCGCTGAACATCACATCAACACCTGGCCCAACATTACACCGGTTCGTAAAAAAAAATGACCGCTACACCCATCCAAAGCAGCGACCATCAAAGCTGAAATTGATAAATTACACGCTGCCGGGTTCATTCACCCAATCGCCTATACCTCATGGGTTTCCAACCCTGTACCCGTTAACAAAAAACAGGGCACTATCCACGTTTTCACAGACTTTCATGATCTCAATCACGCATGTCCCAAAGACAACTTTCCAACGCCTTTCATTGATCAAATTATCGACGACTGCGCAGGCCACGAGGCTCTATCCTTTGTGGATGGATTCTCTGGTTATAATCAAATTCAAATTCACCCCGCTGATCAGTATAAAACCACATTCACTACCCCTTGGGGTACTTTTGCATATCGTGTCATGCCTTTTGGCTTAAAGAATGCCTACACAACTTTCCAATGGGCTATGACATACATCTTTCATGATCTGGCTCATATCATCCTCGCCTACTTGGACGACCTCACAACTCGATCCAAGAAACGCATCCAACATCTTGATGATTTACGAATCATCTTTCAACAGTGTCGTCAGTACAACATCCACTTGAATCCTCTCAAGTGCGTGTTCTGTGTCACCGCAGGGCGTCTCCTTGGCTTTATCGTTTTCCAAAGTGGTATTACCGTGGACCCCCTCAAAGTCCAAGCTATCACCAAAATTCCACCTCCCCGGAATTTACATCAACTTCAGAGCCTACAAGGCAAAGCTAACTTTCTATGGCGATTTGTCTCGAACTACGCCATACGCGCACATGGTTTCCTTCACTTACTACGTCACGACATCCCCTTTGACTAGGACGACCATGCCTAACAGTCATTTGATGATCTTGAAACAATGCTCTCCAATGCACCTTTAATTAGTGCACCTGACTACAATCGTGACTATATCCTCTACGTATTAGCATCAGATGTGTCAGTAGCAGGAGTTCTCGTCCAGCTAGGTGATGACAATCATGAGCATATCATTTATTACATTAGTAAAAACCTCTCAGGGCCCCCCTTGAAGTATAAACACGAAGAGAAAATTGCTCTTGTAGTCGTCCTCGCAGTCTAGAAACTACGCCACTACATTATGCTTCGCACAACCAAGGTCGTAGTAGATTCCAACCCCATGCAGTACTTTCTCAGTCCTAGGCAAGTTAACGACAAATTTTCTCGATGGATCATTATCCTTCAGGAGTACGACCTAGAGTTCTCAACACCCAAGAGTAAGAAGGCCCTTGTTCTCACCGAACTTGTCACAACCCTCCCCTCTGACACCACCAGTACCCCCGTCAACACCAACTTTCCTGACAAACACCTCTTTTACATCACTTTGGATGATCCTTGGTACAATGACCTCCTCGTCTACCTCCGAACTCACAAGTTCGGTAACCACCTTTCACAAGATGATCGTCGTCGTCTTCGCCATCAGCCCCCCCGTTACCTCCTCATTAGAGACATCCTATACCGGCGAGGAGTCGACACCATTCTTCGTCGATGCCTGACTATTGAAGAGGCCGATAGAGTCTTAAACGATTGCCACACTGGTGCATGTGGGGGACATCTTTCGAGCATATCCACTGCTCAGAAGATTATCTGAGCAGGTTACTTTTGGCCTACCTTGTTTCACGATTGCATTCACGCTGTGAAACGATGTGAGCAATGTCAGCTTTACACCAATAAATCCTGAGCTCCCCTTGCTCGTCTTCATCTCATCATCACTGTCGGCCCTTTTTTTAAATGGGGCATCAGCTTCATGACTTGTAATCCCCCCTCCAACAATGGTCACAAATACATTGTTGTCACCGTCGATTACTTCACAAAATGGGCAGAAGCTATGCCCACCTTCAACAACACCACTGACACCGCATCATATCTCGCTTTGGAGTACCACATCATATCTTGCTTTGGAGTACCACGTCATATCTCGTTTTTTCTTTAACCACGTCATATCTCGCTTTGGAGTACCACTCCAACTCATTGTCGATCATGGGAAACACTTCGAGAATGAGATCTTCGTCGAACTCTCATCTCAGTTAGGATTCTCTCATGAGTTTGCCTCACCATATTACCCTTAGTCTAACGGACAAGTCAAAGAAGTTAACAAGGTCCTCAAGACCATGTTACAGCGCATGGTTAATAAACATAAAACCAATTGGCATCATATGTTATTTTCTGCACTATGGGCTTACCGTACGGCTGTGAAAATAGCTACTAGTTTCACACCATTTCATCTAGTCCATGGGGTTGAGGCCACTCTTCCCATTGAGTGCGAAATTCCCACCTTATGCACCACAATTGAGTTATTACCTGACACTGCTCCAATGGAGCAGCGCTTGCTAAACTTAGAGTCTCTAGATGAAGATCATCGCTCTTCATTACAGAACAACAAGGTAGCTAAAAAATGATCCAAGGCTACCTTTGATCGACATGTCAACCTTCGCTCATTTCGTAAAGGCAACCTCATCCTGTCTTACGATATCGCTCATGATACTTTTGGCCATGGTAAATTCGAGTCACTATGGCATGGCCCATACATTATCCAACATTGCCTCACCAAAGGCGCATACATCCTGGCCTCTCCCGAAGGCCTCTCTCTCAAAGAACCTGTCAACGGGTTGTATTTAAAGAAATTTTATGCTTAAATGTAGTCATTCTACTTTAGGTTATTTATTTTATAGTGTTTTTAATCTTTTTTCCATCCCTAATGTCTAAACTATCATTTGTGCTATTGACAAATGCTTCCTCCACCATCCTAACACATCGATTATGCCGACGACACCAGTCGTTGGACACAAAATCTCGCTTCAGTCGCTTGGGCTCTCTACACCCCCTCACATGAAATTCTCCATTCGAGCGGCATATGTTTGGGTTCAACGACCAACAACCAAGACGAATACACTTCCATCATCGACCTCCTAGACGATGCCCAACATCATCGTATTTGCCATCTTAGCATCTTTCTCGACTCTCAACTAGTCATATTCCATCTCAACAATGTGTACCACGTTCGTGATCCTTGCCTCTTTCGCAAATACCTGCAGATTCAACTTTTATCTCGACATTTTGATTCCATTACATTTACACATATTCCAAGACAATTGAATCAAATTACAGATAACCTAGCTAATGTTGTGTTAGACTGGCATATATCACATCAAGCTACCTCTACACATACATAAACATATCAACAACCTGTCATCACATATATAGATTAGACATCATTGATACATTAACAAAACACATGTAAACACCACATAGATCTCAAAAATGTATACTCATGTATATATCAAAAGGTCCACAGTGCCATCCAAATGTTTACATGCAAAAATACAACTATCTGCAGGCCAATAAAGTACCTCGGTACAAAATGGGCTCACCAACCTATTTACAAAAAAATATATATATCAATACATAGAGCACCACTCACGGTGCCTCTAGAGCACCACTGCCTGCACCTCCCTTAGGCGGTGGTGGCCCACCACCACCTGCCCCTCCCTCAGGCAGTGGTGGTCCACCCCCTACCAGTCCCTCCTGTCCCGACGACAATCGTCTGGTCATCACAACACCAACCATTGCTGCTCCTCATACTACGGCCCGCCATGGTGGTGGAACCCCCACACACTGCTCCAGGATACCCTCATCTTGGATGCAAGACCACATGCCCTCAGGCACATCCTATAACACCACCTCCAGGCGACGGTGTATGTCCTCAAAATCTACTCCGGTAGCCGCCGGAGGGGCATGTAATGGCCCAGCACCAGGGTCATCAAACTGGCGTCTCCTCGCTGCCCTCTTCAGATCAGCTGGTCGCACCGCGGTGTCCTCACGCCAACGTCTCTCTCCCCGCGACAGTCTCTCTAGCTCCTGATGAGCCGACGCTCTCTGCAACTCCACCTTGCACCCGCGAGGTGCCACATCTACACATACAAACAAACAAAAGATAGTATCAACATCTATATCATATACATATGTCATGCTATCTCAAAAACACAAAAACATACATATCAACATCATCAACATAGCTCGGTGGTCAAACACCTCCCCTAGAGGTAGCACCATGTCTAGATCCTCCCGGAAGTCAACCTTGGCATAGGGGTACCGCAATATCACCTGTGGCATATGCCACCATACCTGTGCCACCTCTGCAGTAAATAAGTGGTCACCCTCGCCACCACCATCGAGAAGCAACATAGTCGACCACCGCCTCAGTCGTGGCTCTCACACCCCAGGTGCACCCAATAGAATCCTAGGTTGCAACATCGGCACCCTCTCCAGAAACCAGGCCACCAGGATGGACCCGAAGGAAAACTCTCCCGTATCCGTGGACTGACAGTGGTCCAGCTACCCTACCATCCTGGCATGTAGCATAAGCCCCCAGGCGAAGTGCTCGCCAGCTAACACTCTCTCCATCACCATTAGCTGGCCACCACTGGTTCGTTGCATCGCCAGTGAACCATAAACTCTCACAATCATCGCTGCTATACAACGATGCGCTAGGGCATCCATCGCCCCAATGCTCACAACTGTGCTGGACTTATAGTTTGGCCCCGAACAATATCTCCGGCCCACCATCGCTAGCAGCATATCCCTCAGTAGCTCCAGCTCCACCGGTAGGGGCTTTCCCCGAAATGGGAGCCCAGTCAAAAAATACACATCCTCCATCATAGTGAAGAGAATCTTCTCTCCCCGCACTATGAAGCAGTGCAGGTCCATACTCCACATCCGGATAAGAAACTGCAAGAGATACTCCTGCGCCCGTATCAAGGGGCACTCAAAGAACTTCAGCAGCCCACAGGATGCGAAAGTCGCACGTACACCTGGCTCCTCAATAGCCATGGTCTCTCGCAGCTGGGACCAATCCTGCTATCGCCAACCAATAGGCATCGTGCACAAATCTCACCTGCAACACATAAAACCATCCTAAATCAGCCACATGGACAATCAAGAACATCAAAAAGACATGTTTTACACCTGTCAACCTTGCCTCCATGGCGCAACTATTTAACCCACAGGCGCGCACACATGCGCGCCTGTACACCCCACAGGCGCACACGTGTGCGCGCCTATTCACTACACAGGTGTGCACATGTGCGCACCTGTTCACTAGGCGCGCTCTCAGGCGTGCACATGTACGCGCCTGTTCAACCGACAGGCGTGCCCATAGTGCGCACCCTTTATCCCCTTACCAACACTCCCATGCGTGCCTATCTGGTGGGCAGACGCGCACGTGTGCACACCTATTACCGAATCGCCTGTGCATGTGGGGAGCACACCCATAAACACCCCCTGTACGGCCCTCCATACAGCCCTTTCCCAAAAAATGAAACCCTAATTCTATGCAGGATGATCAGACCACTAACCTGATGCTCGCAGGTCCTTAATCAGATGCCTCATCCTCCCAGAATCTCACAATCTCCTCTGAATGCTTCTCATCCAATCACTATAGAAGCAAGTACAAATGAGGTGGCAATGTGGGCCCTACAGCTATATATAGGCCTTTTTGCCAAACTTCCACTCACCATTCCGAGAGCTCCAGGCATCCATTTCTCGATCCATCTTCAGCCACGGGATCAACATCCCGTCATCTACATCACAACAGTCCCTAGGCCTCTTTTCATCCTAAGCCCCCAGGACGCCATTTTTCATACCCTAATCAGGTACGCATGCGCATATTCACACTTATCAAATACATGCTCATATATTCGATTATCTTCAGATATTGTTCATGTCGGGTATTTGGTTTTCATGTGTGCAGGTATTTGGTCATCATACATCGACACAACCCCTTTAGGTATATACTCAGCACTGGCATGTAGTCATTCCCTCTGAATCTCACTTACATTTCCAGTCACACCCTCTAACATTTGCCTCTAGGATCCCCATTTCCGGCTTTGCAGTACCCACACCTCCATTTGCATCTTCGGTACTGTCACCCGGTAGCACTCTTACCCACATGAGTTGTCCCATTCATAGCACCCTTTTGCACTTCTGACACTCATTCTGTTTTTCCAAACCCTTTAGGGATGGGAGTCCCGATAGTCTTACATCATGTCGCGAATCAACCTCATACCCCTTCTCCTCATTTTGATAGATTTCCCAATGGACTCCCAGATTATCTCTCCATGGTTCTATGGTCGGGTTGCACCTCTGCAGTAGCATGAACCCTCCATTTCATCCACAATCTGTTTACCCATCTGCAAATCTCTCTTCATTTCACCTACCTCATACAGAAACCCACCCATGGGGCCCCCACCCTCCATCAGTTCTCCGAGAAAATTATGCCCTACCTGGGCCAACCATATCACACTGGGGCACCCATTTCTGTATTTGTACACTTCTCCCCAATTATTCGTTATTTATTGTACAAACGCCTTTATTTTCAGTCGTTACATTACCTTTTTGTCGTCACCTTTGGCGACCTACTTTCCTTTTTTGGCCAACCGCAACCCATGTCACCCTTGGTTGGAGCACTACTTATCATCCACCCTTGCCGGCATCGTCCATATGTTCAGAGTACCCCATAGGCCACTTACCTATGCCCTCTGAATTTGTTCACCTTGTCCCGCCTCTGGCACAACTTATCCCCGGTCTTGTTGTCCCCTTGACACTTGACCTTGTTGAATGGTTGTGGCCACTTTTATCTCACATATACTCCAACCAAGGGCAGTCTTGAGTCTTCCTACATCTTGACTTCGTCCATGTACCAACTCCACTTCCTAACCTCACCTAGTATATTTCACGAAGCCATTTTCTTCTAAGAGTCGCGTCCCCCTTTTTTGTCGACATCAGCACAATTTTCTATAAGGGCGACAGTATCTTGATTCTCATTACCCACCCAATCAGAGATCCCGGATGGCACAGGGAGAAACAAAATTACTCCCTGCTGTCGTTGACCCCCATAACATTTGACGTCAACACTTTCTCATGTTACAGTGGGTCTTACTTTGCGACTATTGCAGTTAGTTCTTTCACTTGATGAAGACCTCTGAACTTGGATGGGCTATCAATGCCCACATAATCGATGATACTTATTACCATGATCACTGCCTACTATTCAGAGTATGTTCATCCACAGAATTGTCTTCTTCCTTTATCACGACCGCCCCCGAGGGCACTGCAGTTGTCTACACCAACACTTCATTCCTCTTTCTTCAGTTACATGACATGAGCATGGGGCATGCCCGCCTCGTTTGTACACAATTTTCTTTTTCACACACCTTATGGAAGGTTGGGTTCTACCGGTTCCTTTATTCCTCCAACGAATCGCTCTGGACGATCCCGCTATTGCTCTCTCTTACACCAACACTCTCAATAGAAGAAACATTGATGGATTTCGGCTATACATATGTTCCTAACCTCATCCATCAGGGGACATCTGTTATCACTGAAATTTCGTCCGCACATGGTTACAAGAATTCAGCATCGTCAAACAATGATGAAGTCATCCATGGACCTGAATTAACACCTTCATAAAGGGTCAAAAACTATACAAAGTAGTGAAAAATTGAAGGGCGCTATGAAGACATTGGGCGTGCGTGCACATGCGTGGAACAGGAACGCAGAAATCGCGCACATGCGCACGATGTGCGACTGCTATCGCAAAAAGTTGTGCACCTGGGAAACGATGCATTTATGAGAGTGGTCGGCCTCCCACCCACTTATGGTTCAGCTCCCAAGCTAATTTGACACCCAAATCTGGATTGGATTCGACTGGATGGCTGGTCAAAGACCTAGAAATGCCCTAATTAGCCTCTTTTCACACTACAAACTAGTTGAACAATATCTCAAAGGAATGCTATAAAAAGGCCATGGATACACTTCTTTTTTCAAGGAATTCAAATCAAAGTTATGTTTCCATTATTCTCTTGAGGACTCTATCCTTGCCAAGAGTATATTTTTGTCATTGCATTGGGCAATCCACCTCACCCCTTGAGTGGATTAGCAAAGAGTTCTTTCACCATTTTCATTTTTATTTGTTGTAAGAAGAGCTTACTTGTGGGGGTCCAAGAGCCCTCCCTTGGAGGAAGAAGGGACTCATAGTCCCTTTGCTTCTCAGTGTTTTCTTTCACTAATATCAGCCTTATCATTGGTGACATGGGTCTCATTGTTCTTTTTGTCTCTATGTCCCTATCCTCATAAATTTAGTTGTTATTTCATTTCTTAGTTTAATTCTTAGTTGTTGTTTTCTATTTCTTTTTCTAACTCTTTTCCTTCCAGCTGTCCTGCTCAGCAGACCCAACTGAGCTTGCAAGCACCTCTATTTTGCTCACTAAGGTGATGGAAGAGGCGCAACATAAGGGAAAGGGACTAAGGTTGTTGGTGCCCTTAGTAGAAAATGAATTCAATGCATTTGTCTCCAACTAATTCATAGGAAGAATATTTGCAATTTGGAATCTTTCTTCTTTAGGTAATTCATTGAACACCATAGAAGACTTCCTCAAATTAATCTCCATACTTGTAACTTTACAATATATTCCCAAAATCTCCTTAATGCTTATAATTTCCCTTAAATATCCATGTCTGAATGTCATTATGTCATATACAAAGAGTAGATGTGAAATGACCAATGAATTATAATTTTTTATTCCCTTTACTAACCTTGTTCTCCTAGCATCTTTGATCACAGTACTTAATCAT
>ML842514.1:52769-64357 GCA_009831015.1 Picea engelmannii | reverse complement strand
TATATATATATATATATATATATATATATATATATATGTTTCTTTAAATTTTCAGCAATATGTAACACATTTTATTATTTGTTTATATAAATGTCGTAAAATTGTGTTCACAACTTTATTTCTACTCAAACGTAAAGATACTATCATTTCTTGCATCTTTGCAACATGTCCTGCACAATGTTTGTCACAAAGGCCCTTAAAATTAAAATAGTCTGCAAGCCCGCTTCTCAATTTGTACACTGTGTATCTCTGCCTTCTCTTTGTAGGACATGGAATGAGGGCTCCGTCGTTGTTCTATAAAATCTCATCCCCATACTTTATGAAAGTACATATTTCGTATCTATAAAAGTAAATGTCTACTTTAAAAAATTACGTGTTTTCTATGTATAGTCTATGGTCTACAGGAACCTATAATTTCATAAATTTCAATTTCTTGTGTCGAGGAGCCCCTGTTTTAAAGAAAACTAATTCGGGAATGTTATTTATTTCTTCCTTCTACCCACCGCCCTATGTAATAGACACTGGTACTATACTTTTTTCCCTCTTTTCCACCAGCATATGTAAAACCTATGTAAAGAAAACTAATTCGTGAATGTTGGATTTTTGGGACACGAGCTCCTTAAAATTCAAATACTCCACAAGTCCGATTCTCAATTTGTATATCGCGGAACTGCTGGTGCTATTTGTAGGACACGAAAGAACAAAACCGTGGTTTTCAGGTCCCCAGCCCAAGAACCTGCGATCCTAAAAATGCCTAAGTCGAGAAGCTGTTTTTTTAAAGAAAACTAATCCGGGAATCATATTTGATTCATACTTTTCTCCACCAGCCTATGTAATAGACGTCAATAATGCTTTTTTGTTTTTTACTCCAGAAGCATATGTAAAAAGGAAAACTAATTTGGGAATGCTAAACTTGTTCGACATGAGCGCCTTCAATTTCAAATAGTTCACAAGTCCGTTTGTCAATTTGTATATCGCGGAACTCTACAGACTATTTGTAGGCCACAAAACAACAGAAGCCCAATTTTCAGCCCACCAGATCGAGAACCCGCCATTCAAAAATTCTAGTCCTCAAACCAACATGTCAATTTGTATATCGCAGAACTCTCGGTGGTATTTGTAGGCCATGGAACAACAGAAGCCCAATTTTCAGCCCGCAATCCCGACAACCCGCAATGAAGCTTCCGTGCATGCTCTATATATCTACTTCATCAAATTACATATTTGATTTTTGTAGGCCACAGAACAACAGAAGACCAATTTTCAGCCCCTTAGCCCGAGAACCCACGATCCAAAATTTCAAATAGTCCGCAAGATCGCTTGTCAATTTGTATATTGTGGAACTCTCAGTGCTATTTGTAGGGCACAGAACAACAGAAAACCAATTTTCAGCCCGACAGACCGACAACCCGGAATGAAGCTCACGTGCCTTTGTTTTAAATAAAACTAGTTCCATATTGGTAGTCTTTTTATGATTTTGTCCACGAACCTATGGGAGCATAATTTTCAGCCTACCAGCCTGACAACCACAATGGTCTATATATCTACTTAATCAAATTACATATTTGGTATCTAGCATCTCTTCTTTGTAACATACGTACACCCTTAAATATCAAATAGTCCACAACTCCAATTGTAAAATTGTATGTCGCGGAACTCTAGGTGCAATTTGTAGGTCAAGGAACAACAAAGCCTGAATTTCAGCGCACCAGCACGTTACTACTATTTCTGTGTATTTTCTCCACGACCAAGAATAGTACTTCAGAAATGATAATTTTTTTGGGCACCATGCCGTTAATATTCTAATAGTCCGCAACTCCGATTGTCAATTTGTAAATCACGGAACTATACCTGCTTTTTGTAGGGCACGGAAGAACAGAAACATCTCGAGAATCCGCCATCCAAAATCTCGCTAACTATTGAATCAGGACTCCGCCTTGTAAAATTACATATTTTGTATGTATAAATTATGCTATTCAGGAACGTTTCATTTCATAAATTTCAATTTCTATTCTGTGCAGGAATGCTAAATTTTTTTGCTGTTTTCTTTCAAGAAACCTATGTAACCCACATTACCACTATTTTCCCTGGTTTTTTTCCCACGTACCCATGTACTTCAGCTTCCTGCCCACGTGTTTCTACTCCTTCGCATTTATTCTCTTTCCCACAAATGGGGTGCTAGTAGAGCACACACGTTGAGTGGAGCAGCCAGGAGCGATACTCCATGGCACCGACAATGTGACGACCAAGTTCATCTCGCTTGAGGCATGGCTCCAATACTCTCAATGCACCGTGATTTGCCTTCGCATCCTTTCGATGGACCAACACCCTCGTTGCGCCTTTACTTTGTGCGTACAACCATTTATGGAACCTCACCAGCAACCCGACCTATTTCAATTTCTCCAGCGAGTACAGATGGCTCATTCTTTCCTGTTTTTTCTTCTCAGAGCTCGACTTCCTGCCCATCCTTTCCCTGCTCTGCATTTGTCCTACCCTGCTATGTTCCTGCCACGTTTTCACTCTCTCACTGTCCCGGAGATGCCCCGGCTACGAAGGAAGTCCAAAGTCCGACCAACCTGCCAACCAAACCGACCCCGCCTGGTCCTGCATCCCCCGCCTGCTCCCTCTTTGTTATCCTCCTCCTCTTCAGCCACCTCATCCTCCTCCCTGGCGCAGTCGACTCAAATTCCCGCATCTCTCTCGCCCCTTCCTGCATCCCTTGCCAAAAGAATGGACGAGCTAGACTACTCAGGGGCCTCACTAAACAACAACCCATGACCTTTAGCCAATTCGGAATCTGTTTCACACCCAGGCCCTTTGTCCCCTCCCAACTCTTCGGCCACGTAGTCGCTTCAGGACCAGCTTCACAACACCCAATTTCAGATGGATGGTCCGGAAGCCAATCAAAATTCGCGACGACAACCCCAATCTCGAGTGGAAAACAAGACTTGCACTGGTGTAGAGCCTGGTATTCGACTTGCATCGGGACATGGACAACCTCCAGATCTGCCTACAGACCTTGGATGACAAAGCCTCTTGAATCCTGTAGTTGCTCTCTGTGTTACAAGGTTCTCATCTCCTCGCACCAGAGACAACCCAATCAGCAACAACCCAAGCAACAACAACCTCGACACCAGTGTTGCCACTGAAAAATTTGGTCCACGCAGACACAAACTGTGAGGACCAGAGGCTTCCATCACGCCCGGAGGACATTCAGAAGGAAGATCACCTGCCATCAGAGATGAAGAGCACTATGCAAGTGGACCACACACCAAACCAGGAGGAGCCACCTCCTCCCGACGACACGACATTTTGTGCCTTTTCCATGGCTGCATCGCCACACTACAACCCATACCGATGATCTCTATTGTTTTTGTCTGTTGTTTTGTCACGTGCATGCCAAAATTTCATGCATTTTTCCATGGTTACTATAATTAGGCTATCTACACTTTCCACAGTTCTAGCGCCCACCCTTACGGGCGAGAATTTTGAACTCTTTTTGCATCAGTGACAATCTACACTTAAGTTATGAAGCGGTTTGGTTGACTGAGCTGGTTTTCCCTCAGGGAAGCTTAGTATTTACAGCTTGAAACCATGAAAATTCTTTGTACTCCATTTTGATAGACTTTTATACAATCTTACTTATAAAAAAAATATTGAATAAAATATAAAAGATTCCTTATAATATTCATTAACTAAGACATGTTATAGTATTATTTAAATTACTTTAAATCTCCATACACTGTTATAATATTCTATAATTTTCTCTGTGTCATGTATATCATGAAATTGTTCGCTGCAAAATGTATATGATGGAAGTCTTTGGTGCAAAATGAATATCACGTAACACACTGGACATGAAAAGTGTGAACCCGGGACTCCGCCAACCCGTAACTCCGTAATTTTTTAGTACAAAATGTATGAAGTTTTATAGCATTATACAAATTACTATAAATCTTTGTACAATGTTATAATATTCTATAAATTACTGTCTCATGTATATGACAGGATTGTTGGGTGCAAAATTCCTATTGTATGCTATTTTTTTTGTCTTCAACGACGTTGATGTAATTTCCAGAGATATGTAACATAAATTATTTATTTTATAATGGGTTTGTATAGTTCGCAAGCCCGCTTGTCAATTTGTATAGGGCGCGGAACAACAGAGGCCCAGTTTTGAAACCGACAGCCCGAGAACCTGCGATCCAAAAACTGGCTAAGTATGGAATGACCACTCCGTCCATACTCTGTAAAATGTGTGCAAAGAAAACCAATTCGACAATGCTATATCTTTTTTGTCCAAGAAAAGCCTTAGTTTTAAAGAAAAATAGTTCGACAATGCTAATTTTTTGGTGTTTTTCTCCACGAACCTATGTAACAAACCTTATTACTATTCTATTGTATAATCGACATTATTAATTTCTGATACATTTCTATAGTCCACCACTCCGCCTGTCATTTTGTATATCGCAAAACTGTCGGTGCTATTTGTAGGCCACGAAACATAAGAGGCCCAACTTTGAACCCGCCACCCCGAGAACCCGCGATCCAAAAACTGGCTAAGTATGGAATAACTGCTCCGTCCATGCTCTGTAAAACGTGTGCAAAGAAAACCAATTCGACAATGCTATATCTTTTTTGTCCAACAAAAGCCTTAGTTTTAAAGAAAAATAGTTCGACAATGCTAATTTTTTGGTGTTTTTCTCCACGAACCTATGTAACCAACCTTATTATTATTCTATTGTGTAACTGACATTAATAAATTCTAATAAATTTCTATAGTCCGCCACTCCGCTGTCATTTTGTATATCGCGGAATTGTCAGTGCTATTTGTAGGCCACAGAACATAAGAGGCCCAGCTTTGAACCCGCCACCCCGAGAACCCACGATCCAAAAATTGGCTAAGTATGCAATGACGGCTTCATGCATGCTCTATAAAATATCATCCCCATACTTTATAAAAGTACAAATTTCATATGTATAAATCTAAATATATACTTTATACAAGTACATATTTCGTATGTATAAAAGTACATATTTCATATGTATAAAACTATATATTAACTTTGCTATGTTCTGCATGCAAACCACATCTACTTCAACTTTCTACCCGCGTGTCCCTGCTACCTCACATTTACTCCCATCCCAACCTGGCAGGGACTCTGTTGCCATGCAACACTTGTTGTTATATGGTCTTCTCCAATACATGTATGAATTATAGTAGATTTTAATTAAATTATTTTGTTTTAATTAATTGTGGTCCGTGGATTTAAATGAATGAAATATAAAGTTGAAATATAATGTTTCTTTAATGTTTTCCTCTTATAATAATAGCTATTTTGAATTTTTATTCTCTTTCACACATTGAATTTGATTCTTTGTAACATACTCATTATGAGTAAAAGCTAAATTTCCTAGTGTTTGCTAAAAACACATTAAAATGCCCCACACAAATAAAATAAACCAAGGGACAACATGCCTATAAATTTTCTCTTGCAATTAATAGCATATTTAAAAACATGAATGCAACTATGAACACAAAAACATTCAAATATTTATTTACACAATGGAATAAACATGATGAAATATAACGTAAAACCTATATTTATAGGTTTGTTGTTCATTTTCTATCAACCGCAAGCCACCCTTGAGATAAGACTATGAGTCCACAAGGTTTGTTGTTCATTTTCTCTTGTCCATTGTCCACATGCTCAACAACCCAATTCCCATGTTTCTAATCCAAAAAAATCCAATCCTTCAATTCTCTTTCCCCTCAACCCGCACAACCCAAGAAATGGGATCCCCCTTCTCTGCCACGCAATCCCTTGGCCTTCCCACTTCCCTCCAAATATCCATTACACATGTTTCACCAAGAAATATCACAGTTAGGTACTTCAAGAAATTTCCAATTGTTCCAAGAGTGCTCATAAAAATCATATTCAAGGCTCTCGAGCCATTCCCTCAACAGGAAAACACACTACAAGCTCACAACATGATTTACAAACACACAACTTATAATTTCAGCATACACTCATCCCCCTAATAGTTGTTCTCATATACAACAGAGATGGTTTTTTTTCCCCACACCCAACCCTTCTCTTGTTGCCCAAAATTAGCATGTCCCCCCCCAAAAAATTGTCCTCCTACTCTAATTTCCTTCGTGCTCCATAGTTGCTTGAATCTCACACTCTCCCAAGATGATTTCTTGACTCTTACACTTTCCGAGTTCTTTCTTGTACTCATCCCTTGATGTCATAACTAGATGATTTGACTCCCTCACCCAACCTATTACATCAATTAAATAACTGAGTGTCTTGTCAGGCTATTATATTAAAGATTTTTAATTACCTGAAAACACTGAATTGTCAAACCAGGGTAAGTGAACTTAGAGCTGCTACACTGTATGTGCTGGTAAGATTCTAATTCCTATCTAAAGTTTATTCTAAGAAGAAAACACAAACATACTCTTAGAAAACTGAACCCTAATGATTATCTTGAAACTAATCATCTCTTGTTTAATTCATCAAAGGAAAACAGTTCTGAGTTTAAGTACAGGTACTTCTATTTCTGATCCAATGTAATCTCCCAAGACTATCTACCATTAGCTTAAACATCTAATCATCATCATATCTATCTAAATCATAAAAGAAAGATCATTTAAAAAAAAACCTTTTAATCTAAGCATAAAAAAAATTCTAAATCTAACCACAGGTGAAACAGATAAATGTCCTATTTACCCTACAGGTACTGGAAGCTTCCTTTAATCCGACTATAAGCTAACTATACTAACAGAACAAAGTAAATCTAAACTCGCATTCTCTTTAAATCATGATCAAATTGAAAACTAAAAATAGACTATAAGCTAAATATCCTAACAGAACAGAGTAAATCTAAACTCACATTCTCTTTAAATCATGATCAAACTGAAAACTAAAAAAACAGAGTAAATCTAGGTTAAGCACTTGGTTCATTCTTCATGTTCTACAGGGATAAATAATTCATTCAACATTCATCAATCTATGAGATGATATCACAATGAAAATGATCTAACCAAAGAATGGTTGAGCAAGAATCTAACAAAGTAATTCCAAACTCAAAACTAACTTACATGCAGATTCTAAAACTGAAAATAAACTAACTCTACTGTGGAAAAGAGACAGCGAATTGAACCTGTTGGTGGGCTCAACCAAGAGGTGCAATCGCCCTAAAACGAAACCAGAGCTACTTAGATCATTCCATGCAAAAATTGTTTCATACTTCACACTCCATAATTCATAAAACAACTCAAATCATTTAACAGTGAATAACATAACGCATAGTAAATTGTATTATCAGAAATAGTATCACATAGCATATTGTAACCAACGTTTCTTGAGAGCGATCCCAGTTTATATAGATCCTCTCCAAAATAGTTTTAAACATAGGTGCATTAATCTAAATGGATCTCAGATCCGAAAATGACTCATAGTCAGTTAAAATGGACTTCACAGCTTCATGACACGTAGTGTCAAGAAGCGTGGATCATAAAGCATTCTAATAAAACGGTTCTACAATCTCGCCCTAAGTTAGCATATTGAGTTATGACTCAATCAATCATATGAATCGGACTGTCAATCCACTCTGGCCATGTCATGCAAGTCTTTGGCATCTTCTTTGGCATCTCCACTAAGTGTGAGCCGGTACCTGGTACTGATAAGTTCTGTTTCAAAGGAACAGTACCTAACTCATGTCACATTAGTATCAACATTAGTTTAAAATATCTAAATACATTAAAAATAACTTGAATCATAGGAATACCTTGAATAGCCCCATTTAGTTGTAAAAGGATGTCAAATGTGTCATGGTAAGGCCAGAAGGATATGATACTAGATATGAAAATGGAGGTATATTTGACATGATATAGGCAAAAATATAGTCAAAACTGGAGACTAACATTCCCCCAAACTGAATTCTTTGCCTGTCCTCAAACAACAAAAAGTCAAAAACTGAGATTCATCAGAGTGTTGTAGCAGCTGCAACCAACATTTGCAATTTCTCATGTTTCTTCATGCTTCTCATTTCCTTCTTAAGAACTCGATTAATGATGATGTGCTTCCTGGCAATCTTCTGCAGTCTCCTATTCTTCTGAAAAAGACCTTTATTTTTTTGTTTTAATCGTTCAATCTTGGATGAGAAATGAGCTTGCCTGAGTTTCATAAGTTCATTTTCTGTTTTGATGTGTCGATCTAGTATGGTGTATTCATGTAATTTCTCTTTCAACCTGTGATTCCTGCTTTCTAATGTGGCTACCATTGGTCTCAAGGATCTACTGGAAGAGATTTCAAAGTAAGATTCAAATGTTTTACCATATCCTTGTTGTGTTTAAGGGCTGGATGCGTGAGTGAACTCATATGGTCTTTGATCATGGGTGTCGACTAGACTAGGTTCAGGAGTAAACTCGTCATATGCTTGAATAGGGTTGTCGACTGGACTGAGTTCAGGAGTAAACTCGTCATACACTTGATCAGGGTTGTCGACTGGACTGAGTTCAGGAGTAAACTCCTTATACACCTGAACAGGGGTATCCATTGGCATTTGAATTGGCTCGTCCTACTCAATTTCTTTGGGCGCATTAACTTGCTAATTGACTTTATGGACTTTTAGAATCAATTGGGAGAGATTCCATGTGATCTCAGAGGACTCCGGAGCCTCCTCATGATCATCCACACTTTTTAATCTTTCTTGTGGTGGGTAACTAGGCACATAGTTATCCATACTTGACAGTGTGTGTGTGTGCATTTTCGTTTGGGATTTCTCCTAGGTTTGTCAATTAACTCTTCAAGTTGTTCCACATCAATAATATTTGTAGCAGTTGGAGGAGAAATAGGAATTTCAACATTCGCCTCTATAGGAACAGTGTTTTCCACTTTGTCATGGTTAGTTTCCACACCATCCGAACCATGGACATCAAACGAATGTTCTGTACCAGGATTATCATCATTGGCCTCAATTGTGCAGTCTGGTGTATTCTTAGGGTCATCACAGATTTTGGTCAGGGTTTTAACACCCTTTTTCTTAGAGTTCGGCTTCTTCTGTGGAGGAGTGGACTTAACATTTTTATCTCTAGATTTTTCAGAAGATAGGGTTCTTACAATGAACATATCCCAAGTTTCTTGTTTGTGGGATAACACAGACTTAATCAATATTTTGACAAGACCAAAATGAAATAATCTACCTCTAAAATCTTTGGCTTTGCGGACCTGTTCTGCCATTTTCTTTAAACTCTTCAACATAAAATAGGGTATGTTCATCAAATGGTTACCTTTGAAATGTAGAAGGAGTCGAGCATGACATGGAAACACGATCGTATACCGTCCTTCGCAAGTGAGGTAATGTTGGAGTATGGATAGCAACTGAGCCCATTTTGGTTCTAACCATGACCTTGATGTGCCCTCTGACCATTGTAATTTCCGGTACTGTGGTTGCAAGAGCTGCGTGCAGAGATTCTTGTCGACGAGTTGGCCCTTCATCCATTTCTGACCAATGCTGGGTAATTGAATTACTTCAGAGATGATTTTTTCTGTGACTTCAAACTCTAGCTCGCCCAACTTAGCTAGTCCACCATGAAAATGCAAAGCAAACTGAAGTGTAACTAAATCATCATACCCATCAAATTTCTTGAAGAACGACTCCCATCCAGCTTTCTGAAAAATGTGTTTGGTGGCTTCATACTCAGGAAGAGCCTCCAAATCTGCATAAGTCTCAGGTTCGTGACGATTCGCCACCATAATTTCACTTGGCATCACAGGAAAGGTCCACAGGTGAGTAGCATAATTAGATGAGGGCAACAGAGGAGTAGAGTATGATGTGTGAAGTAGTCGTGAGAGGAATCATAGAAGAACGTTTGAAATGTCGTGAGGATCGATAGCATGTAAGGAAATGATGATGGTCATACACGTTTGCAAAATATTATTACATATGAATCGTGTCGAATTCATCCAAGATAATGTAGTGCATTTCCCATGATATGAAATGTCAAGAAGGATCGTTTTATTAGGTACAGAGTATAGGTATAATGAAATATTATGGAATATCGAGGCATTCCCAGTTCAAATTATTAATATGTAATTTAATACATTAAACCAACATGAAACTAAGCGTACTTGAATTAGATTACCTATTGCCTTGTTATGCATTTCTTACTGTAGAGATATTTGAAGTCAAGTCTATATCTGGAGAGCGCTAAAATTGTAATTTGAATTTGTATTTCTGCTAACCACTGTAGCTGATGGATTCTATTTGGCACTGACTGGTACTGATGAAATAACCCGAAATTTGCAGAGAAACTTGAATCAATAATAACTTGCTGAGAAAAAGACTTCTTGTTTATGAAAGAAAATTATCTGATGTCTATCCATGAACCTGTCTTTTGTTCCTTCCTGAAAGGGATCAATTAAAATTATGTCTTCAACAACTTCAAATCTTTAACCCATGGTACAATTCTTATTTGTGTGAATAAATGTTCTGGAGTCAAACACAAAAAGAAATCATTGGAATACCGGCCATTAATGAATGCCATTAACCAATGCGAGATGACCCACCAATGATGTCAATGGGCCTCAAGGTACCTATAGTACATCCTAACAGGTATGAATAAAGTTCTTGGTGTCGAGTCACCTATAGTATCTATCAACCAAGAGACACTGATGTATTCCCATGATTGTTAGCAAGGAAATCTGTCATTGAGGCATGCAGAGTCCAGGGTACTAAGTAGTCTCTAATCTCTACTCCAGATAAGGTGTTGGTGTCGATGGAGTGATACTTGTTGGAAGGTGGACCTTAACGTATTCCACATCATCCAACGCGAGTGCAGATAGAAATCTTGCAGAAATAATTTTTGGAACAGTAATCACTTATTTGTGGATTTTATGAGCCCAAATTAGTATATGCTCATTTCTTTCTCATGTTTTGAGAATCTAAGAAAATGCTAAAAGAAAACTCTAGGGGGGTTTCTTTCCCATCATAATTCATCAGGCCTGGTAAAGAATAATCCTATCCCTGATAAATGCCCCTTTCATACTTTAATGAGCAATTCAAAGGGAGCAAACAAGCTCAAATTTATTCATTTCAAAACAAGACAGTGCATATTGATAAGAAAATTTCATAAAATAAAATGGTCTTACCTTCTTACCTGTTGCGAAAGAGTGATGAAGTTCAATTCTGTACTTTCTTTGAAAAGCCTGTAAAACTGAAGACAATATATCAACATATCCAAAAAGAAATGTTTTTATATATATATATTTTTTATTATTTGATTTTTTTATTTTCTGTTAAAATTTTATTATTTACAAAATCTTAAAACAACAAAAATGATCAAGGATTAGCAGGAGGAGAAGACTCTTCTCCTACTATATTTATTTCTGTTTGTTTGGCAATTTCCTGTAGAAAATCATCTCTTGACAAGGATTTGTTATACACTTTTAATCGATGTCCATTTACTACAAAGGAATTTTGAGAGTCATCTATGGTCTTGATTCTGACAGATCCATTATCAAAAACAGTCTCCACTTCATAAGGTCCCAACCACCTTGTCGTAAGTTTTCCTTTGA
>ML842514.1:37264-47850 GCA_009831015.1 Picea engelmannii | reverse complement strand
TCCATGTTAAAAGGATTACCAAAAATTGTATATGCAATCTGATCTTTCTTTGGTGAGGGTGTGAAATCCCACCTCTCTGGATTCTTTTTGACATAATTGCTATCTCCTATTGGTTCTTTTGAGGATCCTATTACCTTTGATTCCATAGTTGCAGTTGTTATTTGTGAAACTATAGTGTCAAGGTTCCTGAGAATAGCTTGCACTTATTCTGGATTAATTGTGTCAACCAAGTTTGGATCACCATGAATTTGAATTTGTTGGTATGTGGTGTTTCCTGGTTCTATTTTTTTCTCTATGGTTTCCTCAGCCAGAGTTCCAGTCTTAGTTTCTATTGCTTTTCAGGTGGAGGTTTCTTCTTTTTTTTGTTTTGCATTTCCCCTAAATCTACCTCTATGATCTCTATTTCTCATGAAAACATACTAGATGAAAGAAAAACTAAGATTGAGTTTCAGAGGAACCTGTGATAACAGATATGTCGGTTCTCACCCTTCGTTTCACAACTCCTCTTTCATCAACCTGCTAACATACCACACCAAACCAAATACATTTTAAGAAAATAACCAAAACAATTATCTATCTTACCTTCTAAACAGCTCCCCAACAATGGCGCCAAAAATGTCAGGCTGTTATATTAAAGATTTTTAATTACCTGAAAACACTGAATTGTCAAACCAAGGTAAGTGAAATTAGAGCTGCTACACTGTATGTGCTGGTAAGAACTTAGAGCTGCTACACTGTATGTGCTGGTAAGATTCTAATTCCTATCTAAAGGTTATTCTGAGAAGAAAACACAAACTTACTCTTAGAAACTGAACCCTAATGATTATCTTGAAACTAATCATCTCTTGTTTAATTCATCAAAGGAAAACAGTTCTGAGTTTAAGTACAGGTACTTCTATTTCTGATCCGATGTAATCTCCCAAGACTATCTACCATTAGCTTAAACATATAATCATCATCATATCTATCTAAACCATAAAAGAAAGATCAATTAAAAAAAAAACCTTTTAATCTAAGCATAAAAAATAGTTCTAAATCTAACCACAGGTGAAACAGATAAATGTCCTATTTACCCTACAGGTACTGGAAGCTTCCTTTAATCTGACTATAAGCTAACTATCCTAACAGAACAGAGTAAATCTAAACTCGCATTCTCTTTAAATAATGATCAAATTGAAAACTAAAAACAAACTATAAGCTAACTATCCTAACAGAACAGAGTAAATCTAAACTCACATTCTCTTTAAATCATGATCAAATTGAAAACTAAAAAAAAAGAGTAAATCTAGGTTAAGCACTTGGTTCATTCTTCAAGTTCTACAGGGATAAATAATGCATTCAACATTCATCAATCTATGAGATGATATCACAATGAAAATGATTTAACCGAAGAATGGTTGAGCAAGAATCTAACAAAGTAATTCCAAACTCAAAACTAACTTACATGCAGATTCTAAAACTGAAAATAAACTAACTCTACTATGGAAAAGAGACAATGAATTGAACCTGTTGGCGAGCCCAACCAAGCGGTGCAATCGAACTAAAACGAAACCAGAGCTACTCAGATCATTCCATGCAAAAATTGTTTCATACTTCATGCTCCATAATTCATAAAACAACTCAAATCATTTAACAGGGAATAACATAACACATAGTATATTGTATTATCAGAAATCGTATCACATAGCATATTGTAACCAACGTTTCTTGAGAGCGATCCCATTTTATATAGATCCTCTCCAAAATAGTTTTAAACATAGGTGCAATAATCTAAACAGATCTCAGATCTAAAAATGACTCATAGTCAGTTAAAACGGACTTCACAGCTTCATGACACACAGTGTTAAGAAGAGTGGATCATAAAGCATTCTAATAAAACGGTTCTACAATCTCGCCCTGAGTCAGCATATTGAGTTATGACTCAATCAATCATATGAATCAGACTATCAATCCACTCTGGCCATGTCGTGCAAGTCTTTGACATCTTCTTTGGCATCTCCACTAAGTGCGAGCCGGTACCTGGTACTAATAAGTTTTGTTTCAAAGGAACAATACCTAACTCATGTCACGTTAGTATCAACATTAGTTTAAAATATCAAAATACATTAAAAATAACTTGAATCATAGGAATACCTTGAATAGCCCCATTTAGTTGTAAAAGGATGTCAAATGTGTCATGGTAAGGCCAGAAGGAGATGATACTAGATATGAAAATGGAGGTATATTTGACATGATATAGGCAAAAACATAGTCAAAATTGGAGACTAACATGTCTAATAATTCAAAGGGAGGATTAGATGGTAATGATACATTAACTTAGGAAAATAACATGGGTTTTCCCTTGGACCATCCTTTAGCCTCCTCTCTTGTGGAATCATAACCCCCCTATCCTTACATTCCCTCTCGTATTGTATCCAATGATGTGTAATTGTTAATAATTCATTATACAAATTACAAAGCTCGATTTTCAGCCATATTGATCAATACAAGATGTCTGGCCCGAAGCATACTAGCTCACCAACCTATATCACATTTTCATAATTGCATTAAAATTCACATGGATTAAAACTGGGGAAGTTACATTCCCTCCCCCTTAGTTTTTCATTGTCCTCAGTGCACAACACCATACACGTGTACATACATATTAAAATGCTAGGATCTATAGGCTTTAACCAACATATAGGCTCTATGTCCTAATATAACATAAGAACTCTTTCCCAAACATATATACATAAGCACTTCCACCCAAAACATGTACACATAGGCGCTCTAGACCCAAATCGTACATAACGAGTCCAAAATTTATAATTCTTGGTGGAATTCCAACCAACAATATCTCATTCTCCTCAGTCTGCATAACCCAAGCAAGTGTACCCCCTCCTCCACTCTGCAGTCCCTCAGGTTGTACCACTTTCATCCACAAATGTAGTATAAACTGTCTAGGAAGTCTTGGAGATACAACTCCATGAAATCCAACCACAACAACTTTCACAATTTGTCAATTACCACAACAATTCCAACCAATACGCTTTCATTCCGTCAACCTACACAACCCAAGGAAGTGTAGCCCCTTCTCTGCACCGCAATACCTAAGGTTATACCACTTCCCTCTAGGGATCCAACACAAGTTCGGACAATAATTCTCAGAGTCGTGGCTCCAGTAACTCTAACTGTGATAATGGAATCTCCAAACCTTTAAATAGTGGCATATGTGTTTCCTGCATTGCATCTTCAACTCCACTTTGCTTCTTTAAAGATGAAACAACTCCATTGGACTTTATTTGTTCCATGTCTTTGTCCTTGATTTGTATTTCCTTCTAGTTCCCTTCTTTCCATGCACTTCATTCATGTCTTCATTCTTCATTTTTTCCTATACAAACCGTCATAAAATATACATGTTGTAGACATTATCATATAACAATTATCTTATTCGCAAGAGTCCTCAACTCCATAATACAAAGTTTATTTAAAAATAATTTTGTGATAATAAAAAAAATACTTCTCTGTATGGTTATTGATCTATTTCAAAAAGATGCTACAAGAAAGAATTCATCTCATTGTCCTTTCTAACACACCTTCATGATTCTAGCCACCATGCCATATGCATTCTTGAGTTTCCTCTTCCTTTCTTTATTCACCCTCTAGGCTCAGGCATCCTCTTCATTTCTACACAATCCATTGGGTGATACATAGACTTGCTAAGGATTTCACATGCAAGAAAAGTGTTAACTCATCACCAGACGTCCACCAATAATCTGCACTCTATGGAAATTATAGGGTTGTGTTGGTTATGGAGCCCAATTATCTTCCCGATTCAGAGGTCATTGTTTTGAGCCGTGTTTATATCGTATGAAGACTTTACACCCTAGAAGAATGCACACTCCTCCATGTGGGGGAGTGCAGAGGAGGGTTACCCCCTTTGTGGGGTTCGAGGGCAAGCGAGCCCCCTAATCCAAATGGATCAAGAAAGGAAAAAAAATTGAAGTTCTTGGATTCGATCAAAACCAATGCCATTGCGTAGGGATTGTCATGTAGATTCTGACAGTATATGTTTTTTTGAAAATGGACTCTGTATGGCGAAGTTATCATGATCTGAAGTTCGGGTCAAACTGGAAAAAGGTCAAAGTCAAATTCAACAGTTCATACTATTGACATTAGCAGTAAGTAAGCAGTACATGTGGAAGATGATGTTAGCATGACATCAGAAGGACACGTGGTAGCACCAGGATGTGCCATGTGGCAGTCATTTTTTACATTTTTAGGGGCTCATTTGAACCAATAAAAATTTGACACATGGAAATATACAAACATGACACATGGCAGTCCGTATGTGACGTGACACCAGTGGCAGCATGAAACATGGACGGTACAATAGTGACGTGGAATCATCCGATTGCGACACATGGCATGTATGATGATGATGTGGCATCATCCGATTGTGACACATGGAAGGTATGATGATGACATGGCATTATCCGATTACGACATGTGGTAGGTACGATAGTGATGTGGCAATGATAACTGGGAAGTTGACTGTGCAGGTGATTGGATAGTAAAAACCATTCATAGGGTGACACATGGCTCAATCACAGGGCGCCATGTGGTACCTCGGATTTGGCCAAGGTTGGCTAGGTAAAAAAAATTGTTCCGCCTCTGGAGGATTCAAACCCCTGACCTCCAGGTTGGGCAATGGACTAACAAATATGGGCTAGCCACCACAACGTTCATTTTCCTTGTTAAAAAAAGTGGCACAATATTATTTTAAAGTGTAGTGGTGCGCGAAATTTGGGATAAGCCTCGGTTGATGACGGATAGCTACGCGACTAGGGGCGCTAGACTAGGAGCTCGCAGAGGAAAAGGAACTTAGCGCTCGTCCACATGGAAATTTATGCAACCAAGGGCCCAGAAAAAGGGTTTGGCATGCATATTTGTGCCAAAGTGGGTTTTTTACCCTATAGTTTGGCATTTAAAAATATTTTTGTTGATTTTAATGTTTTTTTGGCCATATCTTGGTGGATATTGGCCCAAATTGAGTGCCACAAGAGGTAGGTTGTTGGGATTTGAGCCCTCTACCTGATGGATATATAAACCAAGAAATTGTGGAGTTTTAAGTAGGAAACAAGTAGCTTGGAGAAAATTGAAGAAGAGTTTGCAAAGGCCAAGTTGTCTTGTGCAGTGAAGCCAGAAGAGTAGCTGAGCTTTGGAGGCAATTTTCGGGAGTTATAATCCACCCTTTTTAGTGTTGTTTGTTGCGTCGGGTTCCTGAGACAGAAAACGTGACTGAGCTGGTAGAGGTTGGCCAGCCCAGTATGACTGAAAATGACTAGCAGAGGTTGGCGATGGAGCACCATTATGACTGGAAGTGATTAGGCTGGAAATAGATGGTGGCATTTGAATCCATGGTCCTGGAAAAGATTGATTCTGAAAAATTGCAAGCCAGGAAGGATCTTGGTGTACCTCTTTCCCTAGCCTAGAAAGGTGTTGGTTCATGCCAAAATGGTCCAATGAGGTTTGGGCGGACATCGTCACTTGGCTCTATGAAGAGACCGAGGTAGGATAAGGATTATTCGAATGAGGATATATGTTGCCCCCTTGTGAAGGGGTCCCATAAAGAGGGTAGCTCGAACTATAAAACTAGTTCTCTCCATATGAAAGACCTGGTGGTAATTGAGGACCTGTCATGGAAAAAGTGTTCGAAGGAACTGACATGGTGGATGAAAGATACATGGGTGGGGGGTAATAAGTGGGATAGGCACCCAACTGAGTACTGGCTCCTAAAAGAGCATAGATAGTATTGGATCTGTAGGGAGGAAGGTTCCAACCTCCCATGGGGACATGACTCATATCAAATGAAGAAGTAGGCATCAGAGCCATGGTGCCCCCGGGTCAAATGCTAGGATTCATATATGTGGGCTAGGGAGAGGGTTGCATGGGGGAAGGCATATCAACAGAAAAATGGATAGAGACCCAAGGTGTGCACTGAGTGTTGTAGTTATGCATACCATTATAAAAAACAGATGGATTTTCCCCCATGAATGTCATGGGGGGGGTAGCAGTAAATGAGGGAGAAAAAGGAACTCCACTATCCATGATAATAAAGGCTTGGCACGAAAACCTATGGTCAACTAATAATCAAACATCATACCAAAAAGTCAAATGACCAATATGCATGTGAACAGGCTAAAGTGGCTGAGTGGCCTACCTCACTAAAGAAGGTATGTCTCGTCCAAGAGGGACCTGAGACTCCCCGCTAAATTTTGGAGGTAACTGAATCAATTATAAGGGCCCTCATGGGCTTAAAAACTAGTCGGTCATATCCGCCCAGAGAGGTAATCCTCCATAAAGGTTGTGTGTTGTCCGACCCTTATCTGACTCAGGGTACAAGCAGAATAACCCCTACAAGTAACCTATGAGATACCTAAGTCAAGCAACTAATAAACCATTGTATAAACGATTCATAGGAGAGCAATCGTAAGTCCAGATCACTGTATGGGCAGGGTAGCAAAGCCCGAAACCTTGAAGGAACCACCTCTCACAGAGGTATGGGCACTAAAAAGATCCCCAAATACGAATAAATCCACAAAAATATCTCTTACGCTAGGTGAGTATCCAGGGGTTATCCCTTCAACTAACTTCGCACGACCTCGTGATTAACTCTGGTGTGAGTGGAGCCTCATGATATTACCAATTATACAATGGACTTCTCAACTCCCTGTCTCAGACACATATGTTGATTTAATTGCCTTGGAGAAGTTTACTCACAAAATCCTATTCCAAGGCACTAAATCCTAAGCTAGTTTGTGCACCCTAAAAATAAAGTCGTGACTAATCAATTTTAGTTTAAAACGTAAATTTTATTGGTCATGGTTACTCAAAAAGGTATGGAAGTGAAACTCATGGTGTTATGACTCTGCCAGAAAATAAATATGGATACAATGCAAAGTCTATCTTTAACTTTTCAATGAATGATATGCTAATAAAAACAGTGCAGTCTTCAATTTCAAATCTACAATTCAGAATTAAAATACGATATTTCGCTAAATGTGCTAAGCTAATGATGAAAATTCAAAGACAAAAAATCCAACCAATGCAAAATGCCTATTTTTTTTGTATTTTCAATATTCTAAAAAGAAAATACATGGACTGATAAGAACTTGACAGATGAATTCTATAGCATATAAAAGACTTAACTCAAGTAGAATACCAGGCAGCCAAGCAAACAACCCAAAAACCAAGGACAAAATAAAAATAGAAAATGAAGAGAAAGACTACGCCCAAAAATTCAACTCCAAACAGGCTTCTTGTCATCCCAGATAATCTCAACAGGCACTACATAGACCTAAAAAGGCTTAGCAATATTTAAATCCTACCCAACAATCACTCAACCAAGCAAACAAGCAAGGGGAAGTGGTATACGCGACTGTTTAGGATAATAAAGTTTATATACTCTTCTTACAGTGAGACAACAAGCATGTATACGCGACTATCAAGGAAAAAAGGGCGTATATGCTTTAAAACAAGGCCATGCAAGGGTAAAAGACTGAAAACTCAGACTCAGAGTGAACAGGATTTGTCAAGCAGTGATACGACAAGAAACACAAAGGAAAAAAGAGAAATGTAAGAAGAAAAAGTACTTCAACCCTTAGAAGGAAGATCCATCCCCAGTGGAGTCACCATTTTTTTTACAAGGGAAAAACTCTTTATGGCTAAGGGTAAACCACAACAGATAGGTATGATTGCAGACATCAACTCAATTCCAACATATGCTATATAAGCTAATGTACAATACAAGAAAGAGGCCTACCTCGATCCAACGTTTGATGATGTTCCACCGTTGAGCACTTTGACCCAAAGCTTTATACCTGCGAGAAGTTCTAAACAAACAAGCAAAGAAAGTATATAGTGATGATATAAAAGGGGTTAGAACATCAGATAGCATAATCTATTAATAAACATTACAAACACTCCCATGGATAATAATCATATATTTGCAAGATAGCAATAGGATGGGAAAGGAGTATTTCCATTAATAATTGATCAAAAAAAGTGTCAACATTACAGACTTCCGTGTCGGCACGGTTCAAAACCAAGAAACCAAGTTCCTTCCAACTGGGTCCCCACCACTTCAATCCTCCACCAAAGGCAATCTCATGAGAAAGAGGCAAAGAGGTCCTCTCAATAATAAGAGAAGAGCTTGGGGGATGAACATTGTGTTCAGACTTGAGGGACAAAGGGATGCAGAATCAATATGAAGTAATTAATCCAAAGTAACTTTGCTCTCAGAGTTGAATGCGTTCTCCTCTTTTCCATATCTCGAAATTGTGCTCTTATAGCCTTCAAAATGCAACTGAAACGTCGATTCGGAACGTTTCCAGTATATGGAAGGGCAAGGATCAGATATCTTCTGTCGTGACATGGAAACCCAACCTCATTTTGTATTTTTTGGCACAAATCCTAATATATGCGTGTTGTAGTGGAGCAGCAAGCTTATACGCATCTTGTATAACTGATAGGGAGCGTATATGTGGAAAAATGTATTTTTTTATCTCTGGATTCATCAAAAAGGGATAAAAAGTCTACATAGGGAAATGGAAAAAAGGCCCTCTGTGCAAGATAGAAATGGTGAGGCAAATCTTTCTATAACAGAAATAAATTTTGAAAAATATTATTTATTTCGTCTAAACATAGTGCAATATTATGAATAGAGACACAGAACATAGTGAAATATTTTGAATATAGACGAAACTTACAAGGAGAAATTTGTTGCTATGGGAGCAATTCGACATGCATAAATAACACCATCCTGTGGTCTCTCCAATGTGTTGGGTTGGTCGAGATTCTATAATGGGATACCTCTGCTTCCTCTTCATTGTAAGAGATAGAAGTAGGTAAAGTCCACATTCGTTTGCTTCCTCTTCACTACAAGAGACAAAAGTAGGTAAATAGCACGTTGCTTCGCTTCCTCTTCACTGAGTAGGTAAAGACCACATTTTGTGAGTTTGTGAAAATATTTCATGGGGAAATTGGAGAGGACATTGTGTGTTGTGCAGAAGCAGGTAAAGAAGAGGTATTAGATTGTGAAGAACTATAAACACATTTTCAATATCGTGTAGGTGGAAGTGTAACACCCCAGGTACTAAACCCCCATTTTAAATAATGTATTGTTACAATGTTGAGAGGCCAGGGTGCCCCAAACAATTATTAAAAGGCCAATGTGCCCAAGAAATGTAAAGTTTTGATCATTATTAATAATAAATACAGAGCTGGTTGTTAGACAGACAAGGACTAGAGTTATAGGGGGATATGATTCCACAAGAGAAGGAGCTTGAGGGGTTAAGTGTTTATTCCTATGTTAATTAACCTTTTTTCCTAAGGGACGGGATCAATTATGCAAGATTCTTGGGGAAGGCTAGAAGGTTCTTGATTCCCCACGAAGTTACTTGAACCTTCCTCTGGTCTGATGGGGGGGTTCGACCGATGGCTTGTTCGTTGATTTTCCTGTACTTCCATTCATTTCCCTCACGTATTATCATGCACTCACTCACCCATTCATCGATCCATCCTCACCTACGTCTTGGCTTGGGAAAGGGAACCGAACTATTGAAGAATTGTCCACGGGATAGTTGGTTTTAATGGTCATTGGTGCAATCCATCCAAGGCCCGGGGCCTGCATGACTAAGATGCGTTAGCATGTGCCCTGTTTTTCTCACAACTGTGAGTCATGAGAGTTCCAACTTTGAGATTTTGGACCAGCTGTGCTAGAGGCCCCAAAATAAAAGGAGAGGGATTGCCTGAGGGACTGCATGGCAAAGAAGGGTGGAGGTCCATTCTCTTGGGGAGGTACAGGCTGGGTACAAGAGAGTTGGGTACTTGGATTGTTGTGGGTGCTGGGAAACTTGTGAGAGCTTGAGAGATGACTGGTTTGGGAACCCAAGTACACTCTGGAACCATCCTTGTGGATTCATAGCCCTGGCTCAGGGGTGACACTATTGTTGAGATTTGGATCAGTGGTGTCTATGGTTGGGTTGAACGTCCTTGGTCTGCAACTAGTTGGTGTCATCTTCCATAAAGATAATTGCTCTCTGTTATGGTATCATTTACATGTATATGAATGTTTTTCCACTATATATTTAATTATCATTTAATTGAATCTTTAGACTATGCATGCTTGTTAACTACTGTTGTGCATGTCATTAAAGTATTTTCTTTTATGCATCCTTAAATTTTAAAAAGGTATCGTAAGAGAAAGAAGTCCAAGGGTGGGCTTGAAGTTAGCATGCCCCGACCTGTGGGTGGATGGGGATGTTATAGAATGGTATCAAATCTTCTGGTTGAAACACTGGGCCGATATGGGATGGGTCTATTGTTCAGAGTCTTGGGGTCGAGATTGAACTTTGAATGTGAAGTTGAAAACCTTGTTGTTGGGTATTCTACCCTACGGAATAATAAGCTAGGGCTCTAAGCTTATACGCAGATCATGACCCTCAAGACTTAACTTTTGACCTTCTACCCGAATCTGAAACCCCTTTCTTCACATGCATATAAGAGAAGAATAAACCAACCTTTTTCCGGACGGCTGAAGTAGA
>ML842514.1:10371-34738 GCA_009831015.1 Picea engelmannii | reverse complement strand
CCCTGATTTTTTGCACTGTTAGGTACTCGCGGGCTGTTTTGGGCTAGCCCGCGGATACCCGCGTGCAGTAAGAGGACAGAAAGCGGTTGCCCGCGCCCAGTGATAAGTTAGGGCGCGGGTTTTTTGTTTTAAGTGGTTTTTTGAGGAAATACTCAGCATGGCTTTGGCTAGGAAGAGGCATGAGTTGGTCTGATGCCAGGTAAACCTGTATGGTGCATTTTAGGGTTATAACAAACCTCAGGAGGAGTGGAGTTGCAAAATCTACGCAAGAGATAGAATGTCAGAGACCCATGTAAGGGGTTCGAAGGATCGTGACCGTCCCCTTCTAATTCGGGAGCGATCACCACTGTAGGATCAGGAGAGATACGGGATCATTGGATCAGAGGACAGGTGAACATGGGTCATCCGATGAAAAGGAATCAAGGGTTAAGGTCACCACCGTCAGATCCGATTGGAGAGTGAGATCAACGAACATGAGGCAATGCGGGGAACCAATTTACACGAGAGATAATTTCCCAAGGCGGTCCCACAATCTAAACACGATTTCACCAAGGGATTATGTGCCAGCATCAGGAGAATTGCAGGGCGAAAAGTGGGTTACTCCAAACCATCGATGCATGCCCCCAAAAATTGAAAGGCATGCAGTGATGTGACATGTTAGGGCTCGAACATCGAAATCCATATAGCCAAAGTAGATCCTAACCATCGATAACCAAGAGGTACATGTCAGCAGATCAGTAACTCTGGAGAAATCTGTTCGATCTTCCAATCATTTGAAATAGATCTCAGTCACCAGATCATCCGAAGTAAATCTCAAGCGTCAGATCATCCGAGGTGAGTTTAGGTCGTCTGATCTAGAAGTGACATGGCTTGCGGATGTCACCTAGGATGACGTGGAAACATGGGATGTGTGCCACGTGTCAGTAAGTTTTGAGCATATGGAGTACTGAAATTTCAGTTAGAACATGGCACGTGTCACCCGCCCGATTGGGCCTTGTGTCCACTTCCAGTGTTTCACCACATGGAAATAGATCATGCAGTCTGGAGAGTGGGCACTACGGAGGGGAAATATGTGATAGGTTGTGTTGGGTCGAAAACTCCCGAAGGACTGAAGGTCAGAGTACATATCGACCATTGATTCAAGAAGACACACGTCGAAGGATAGTCGACTTCGGGTGAAAGCAATCCGGGAGAAGGTGCAGAAGGAAAGTTTGAAACTTCCCAAGCCTGAAGAACTAAAGCGATTCAGAGCCACTGATCTGTGAGAGGACACCCGTCGGCAAATAATGAACTCTGAGTAAAAGCGTTTGGGGATGAGGCAAGCAAGGAAGGTTGAGAGTTCTGAAGCGCGGAGTCTCGAAGTGGATCTCGATCGTTGATTGTGAAAGAAGACAAGGACCATTGATCCTGTCCTAGATGAAAGTTTCGAAGTCCTGAAGCTCTGGACAAGCACTTTTTCAGCTAAGCACAGGGTCCTGGCCGTGGTCATATGCAGATTGAGAGCTGAGGGAAGGAGGGCTAAGGGATGACTTGGTTGTCTTCGAGACATAAAAGTGCTAAGGAATGATTTATCCATGGTTTCTAGTCGTGGTCACCTGGGAAGGTGGTTTGAAGGAAGCGCCTGCGCAGGATGATATTTTGTGTCGGCCAAGGATAACAGGACACTATTATTTTCAGAGAATGGGGATATGATCTCCATGAACAAAAAAAAAAAAGAGACCTATAGCATGGTTTGACAATTTTGTTTATCATATGAATAATTCTAACAAAATGGCTGCTTGCACATTTTGCAAAATTAAGGGGTTTAAGAACATAAACTCAAGATGCGTATTGAGGAAATGGAAGAAGGCGAGGGAGCCTCCAATCATGATAAGGAGGCCAAGGTCCAGAATATCAGAGTTGGTAATGCAGAGACAGATTCCAATGGACACAAGGGAAAAGGAGAGTAGGAAACGTTAATAGAAACGGTAAGAATCTTGAAGATGGAACTACGAAGCTACAAAGAAGACAACGAGAGACTGCTGAGAGAGAAAAGTCAGATAAATGCTCAAGTGTTGCAGAGCTTAGATCAATTGCAACGACAAACGAAGAAGAGATCAAAATCAAAACATGAAGAAGAAGGCAGGTGCCATGAAAGAAGGGATGATCGTGGAAGAGATGCCTATTCCAGAAGTGCTATCAGATCTCATGGACACCATTCACCTCCTTACTCATAAAGAAATTTTTGTGCATTGAAAGATCCCGTAAGCAGTCCACTGGGACCAAAAGAAGAATCCATGATATTGTTAGAATTTTTTCCATAAGTCTCAATGGCCTGAATACTAGTATTGAACTAAATATCATACCATTGGGGTCTTATGATATTCTGATTGGAATGGATTGGTTGGACAAGCATCATGTTGTCCTATATTGTCATAACAAGACATTTATATGTCTTGATGGGAATGGAAAACAAAGCACTGTGAAAGGAGTTCCAAGACCCATCTCTATAAGGGACATTTCAGCCTTACAGCCAAAAAGATGTTTTAGGAAAGTATGTCAATTGTATGTAGCTCATGTGGAAGAGCCAAAAAATATAAAGGGCCAAGACTTGAAGATTCCTCGGTACTACATGAATTTGAAGATGTATTTCAAGAAATACCTGGATTTACACTAAGAAGGGAGATAGATTTCTCAATTGATTTAGTGCTTGAAGCTACCCCAGTGTCAAAAACACCTTACAAAATGAGCACACTAGATTTAAAAGAATTACAAATGCAGTTGGAGGAATTGTTCAAGAAAGGGTACATACGTCCAAGTGTTTCACATTGGGGAGCACCAATACTTTTTGTCAAAAAGAAGGATGGAACCTTGAGGTTGTGTATTGACTTCTGACAGTTGAACAAGTACACTATAAAGAACAAGTATCCTCTACCCTGAATTGATGACCTCTTTGAGCAGCTATCAGGAGAAACGATACTTTCAAAAATTGACTTGAGGGTAGGATACCATCAGGTAAGAATCAAGGAAGAAAACATTCATAAGACATCCTTTATGACCAGGTATGGGCATTATGAATTTGTAGTGGTGCCATTTGGACTGACCAATGCACCAGTTGTATTCATGTGCTTAATGAATGGCATATTCAGGAATTATTTGGATAAGTTTGTCATAGTGTTCCTGGATGACATACTTATCTATTCTAAGTATGAAGAGGAGCATGAACATCTCTTAAGACTGATATTGCAAGTACTAAGAGAACATCAGTTGTATGCCAAGTTAACTAAGTGTCATTTTTATCAAAATAAGATCCATTACTTGGGACACATTATTTCATAGTAGGGCATAGCAGTAGATCCAGAGAAGATCGAAGCCATTAGAGGATGGCCAACACCCAGAAATGTGTCAGACGTCCGATATTTTATGGGATTAGTTGGCTACTACAGAGGGTTCATAGTAGGGTTCTCTAAGATTTCTCATCCCATCACTTCTTTGCAAAAGAAGGGAACTAAATTTGAATGGACACTCAAGTGTGAAAAAAATTTTAATATGTTGAAGGAATTACTTACTAGTGCACCTGTGTTAAATATTGTTGACCCAAATGAAATTTTTGTGGTATGTACAGACGCATGTAAGGAAGGACTTGGGGGAGTCCTCACACAAAATGGACATGTCATTGGATATGAGTCCAGAAATATTAAGGAACATGAGAGGAACTATTCCACCCATGAGTTGGAACTTGCTGCCATTGTTCATGCCTTAAGGATGTGGAGGCATTATCCCATGGGAAGAAATTCGAATTAAAGACAGACCACATTGGCCTGAAGTATCTTTTTGAACAGCCGGCCTTGAATGCCAGGAAAACAAGATGGCTGGAATTTCTAAGTGAATATGACTTTGATATGAAGCATATCAAGGGAAAGGAAAATAAATTTGTCGATGCACTTAGTAGAAGAGTGCATATCATGCATGCTAGTACTGTCATTATGCATCAGTCAGACTTGAAGAGAAGAATTTTAGATGGTCTTGTTACAGACAAGCATTACCTATAGGTAAAGGAAAACTTACAGCAAGGAGATGTACAACAAAAAATAAAGGAGTATGAGATAAAGGAAGATAGACTACTCATGCATCAAAATAGAATCTATGTTCCTAGTTCTGGAGAACTATGAAATTTGGTACTGAAGGAAATGCATGATGTTCCTTATGCTGGACATCTCGGTTACCAGAAAACAATTACAGCAGTAAGAAGCCAGTTCTTTTGGCTGGGAATGAAGAAGGATGTTGTTGATTACATCGCTTGATGTATGGAATGTCAGAAGGTGAAGGCCGAGCATAGGCACCCAGGGAGTTTGTTGCAGCCATTGCCAATTCCATAAAAGAAATGGGAAGTGTTCACCATGGATTTCATCACATGATTACCTAGAACAAATAAGCAACATGATTCAATCATGGTGGTGGTTGAAAAATTAACAAAGGCTGCTCATTTTATGCCTGTGAAGACAACGCATATAGTGGCTAATATTGCAGAAATTTTCATGAAGGAAATTGCTAGGTTGCATGGGATACCTAGGAAAATTGTCTCAGACAAAGATGCAAAGTTTACCTCCAATTTATGGAGGGGATTGTTTAAAGGATTTGGCACAAATCTAAACTTTAGCACAATATATCATCCCCAGACAAATGGGCAAACAAAGACGGTCAATCGAATAATTGAATAATGTTGAGAATGTATGTGATGGATAAGCCATATAAGTGGGAAGATCACTTACACTTGGTTGAGTTTGCATATAATAATGGGTATCATGATTCATTAATAATGAGCCCATTTGAAGCCTTGTATGGTAGGAAATGTGATACTCTAGTAAGCTGAGACAACCCAGCAGATAGAGTGGTACTTGGGCTGGAGTTGCTCAAGGACATGGAAGACCAGGTGGTCAAGATCAAGTAGAATTTAAAGACGGCTTAGGATAGACAGAAAGTTTATGCAGAAAAGAACAGGACAGCTAGAGAATTTAAAGTAGGGGAGCATGTACTTTTTAAAGTGAAGCCCAAAAAAATCTCTTTGAAATTGGGTAGTTGTACAAAGATAGCAGCCATATTCTGTGGTCCATTTGAAATATTGGACAGAATAGGGCTAGTTGCATACATTCTTGCATTGTTTTCTTCCATGAATGTGCATAATGTATTTCATGTATCTTTCCTAAAGAAATGTGTACATGATCCTAACCATGTTATTGATTGGCGTCTGATTCAGGTAGAGACAGAGGGAGATTTTCAGGTTCAGCCAGTGCAGGTACTGGACAGAAAAGTCAAAATGCTCTGGAATCGAGTTACAGAGCTGGTAAAAGTTTAGTAGACCTGATACGGTCTTGAATATGCTACCTGGGAGCATGAAGATTCCATGCGGGAAGATTACCCACAACGTTTTGAATAAATTTTAGATTTCGATCTCTATTTTTTATATGCACTGAGGACAGTGCCAAAATAAGGGGGAGGGGATGTAACACCCCAGGTTCTGAACCCCCATTTTAAATAATGTATTTTTACAATGCTGAGAGGCCAGGGTGCCCCAAATAATTATTAAAAGGCCAGTGTTCCCAATAAATGTAATGTTTTGATCATTATTAATAATAAATACATGGTTGGTTGTTAGACGAACAAGGACTAGAGTTATAGGGGGCTATGATTCCACAAGAGAGGGGGCTTGAGGGGCTAAGTGTTTTTTCCTATTTTAATTACCCTTCCTTCCTAGGGGAGGGGATCGATTATGTGAGATTCTTGGGGAAGGCCATGAGGTTCTTGATTCCCCATGAAGTTACTTAAACCTGCCTTTGGTCTGATGGGGGGGTTCGACTGATGGCTTGCTCGTTGATTTTCCTATATGTCCATTCATTTCCCTCATGCACTTTCATGCACTCACTCACTCATTCATCGATCCATCCTCACCTGCATCTTGGCTTGGGAAAGGGAACCGAACTGCTGAATAATTAGCCACAAGGTAGTTGGTTGTATGGTCACAGTTGCAATCTAGCCATGGTCTGGGGCCTGCATGTCTGAGATGTGTTGGCACGTGCCCTGTTTTTCTCACAACTATGAGTCCTAAGAGTTCCAGCTTTGAGATTCCGGGCCAGCTATGCTAGAGGCCCCACAATAAAAGGAGAGGGACTATGTGGTAGAGAAGGGTGGAGGTCCATTCTCTTAGGGTGGTACAAGATGGGTACAAGAGAGTTGGGTACTTGGATTGTTGTGGGTGTTGGGAAACCTGTGAGAGATTGAGAGATGACTGGTTTGGGAACCCAAGTACACTCTGGAATCATCCTTGTGGATTCATAGCCCTGGATCGGGGGTGACATTGTTGTTGAGATTTGGAGCAGTGGTGTCTACGGTTGGGTGGAATGTCCTTGGTCTGCAGCCAGTTGGTGCCATCTTCCATAAAGATAAGTGCTCTCTGTTATGGTATCATTTACATGTATATGAATGTTTTTCTGTTGTATATTAATTATCGTTTAATTGAATATTTAGACTATGCATTCTTCCTGACTACTATTGTGCATGTCGTTAAAGTATTTTCTTTTATGCATCCTTAAATTTTAAAAAGGTATCGTAAGAGAAAGAAGTCCAAGGGTAGGATTGAAGGTAGCATGCTCAGCCTATGGGTGGCTAGGGATGTTATAGGAAGAAACTTTCATGGTGGTGTGGGTGGAAGTAGTTGATCAACCTAATAGAAAATGGGTTATGGGCTATTGATTTTAGAAAACATTAAATGTTCATAAGTAATGCAAGACTCATTCCTAGCATTACTTCATTTTGAAAAAATGAGTATGAAAATAGATATTGATAAACTAAGATATCTTCTCCTTGTGCCTCGAGAAGAGGCCAAATAAGAGGTCAAACTGAAAATTAAGGTTAAAGTACAACCTAAAGTATATGATTTTTGGAAAAAATTAAATAAAACAACAAAAACTCATTGGTTTTCGTGCGAAGTTAATAAGAAATTGAAAATCGATTACTAAGAGTCCCTTAGCTGAAGGTAGGGACTATTAAATAGAAAATATCCATTTTTTATGCAAATAAGTAGTGGAAATAGTTTGTCACATCGACATTCTTTAACTTTAAAAGACCATAGAAACTATAATATCAATCAAACTTAGACGAAGTTATATTTGATTATAGGAAAAATTGATCAATTCAAGTTTATAAACTAAAATCTGGGTTAACATTTAACAATATAAAATAAAAATCATGCAATTCCACTCAATCTGTATTTAACACAATGTTCAAAAACAAAATTTCATGTAGCCATCCCAGGAGAAATAATTTCAATCAATCTATATTTAATACAACGCTCAAAAACAAAATTTCATGTAGTGATCCCAAGACAAATACAAGGTTTGGGGTTCTTTGTTTTCAAAACCAAACAAACAAAAATGTAGGTTTCCATATCCATGTAAACCAAACCTTTTTTGCATTCACCAATAACTAAGAAAATCAACAAAATTACATGTAGCTTTTGTAGATTTGAGAAATGAAATAGTCAAGGTAACCATGGGAGTTTCTATCATTTCCATGTTTTCTTCACAATGGAAGTCATATTCAAGTGTTGGAAGTTCAAACCTACTACAAGAGAAAAACAAACCAAAACCATTCAAGGTCAATTTTTCATTATCTAGAGAGCTTATCCTAAAATAAGTGAGCATATATCTTCTCAAGGCCAGATCTCATTTGAGTATCTCAAGTTATGCATATATCTTCATTTGAGTTCCTAAAATAGCTTCTCAAGGCCAAGAAATTCATTCAAAAGGCAAGTTGTTAGACTTGTAGTATCTCATTAACCATAATTTCTCTTATGGGAACTCAAATGAAGTCATATGTAAAGGTGAAAAGAGAAAGTACTTTCCCTACACACTAATTCTCAAATATGACCTAAATTCTCCCATACAAAGCATGCATGGTATCATGGTGAGCATTGGTGAATTCCAAACAAAAGTGTGTATCCCCATTTGACCAAATTTTATTATTTACTCCTAATGGTTAGGCCTAAGTCTATAGGAACAGATAGGAAGAACCCTTTTCAAATACAAATGAAGTGAAAATTGAAGCTAAGAAAGAGATCCTTTCCCTACATAATATTTTTTGGTGTACGCATAGGTAGGTTCAAGACCCTGGGTTCAAGTTACTTATTCCAACAAAACCCTACAGACACTCACCCTTTCAGCATCACCTGGAAGCAGGTGAAGTCTCACTTGAGGCATCTTTATGGGGACTACATGAACCAAAATTCAACAGCGGTGAGGGAAATATGGGAAACACACTCTATCACACCTATAGGATCCTTTTGCACACTAGATCCTTGTTAATTTGAACTCGTTACTTAATTGTATATGCATATAAATCCATATTCATGTAATTTAGTGGTTAAGCATACAACTATAGCTACGACACCTTTTTCTATCAACAATATCAGCAAAGATAAACATTCATCCATACTGAAGACAAGAATTAACATAATACAACCATGAATAATCATTCAACAACACAATTGTACACAGAGTTACCATGGTTCACCCCCCTCTGAGCTATGTCCACAAAATATTTTCTTATTTATTATCTTGATGGAATTTTTCTTTCTCTCTGCACTACAATCGATGTTTAACATACAATTATCCTTACATTTGGAGCTTCTTTACAATGTTATGCTCTCTTGAAATCTAGAACTAGCGAATTTTACAACTAAAACAAGACAAAAACAATAAAAAAACAATGCGAACTTCATGGGTCTTTTACATATTTATCCCTTTTTCTCAGGTTTGTTTTCCAGCTCATAATGAGTTGGCTACCACTCATGCTTGGTTGGAGAAAAATCATTATGAGTTGGATACATCTCATGCTCAACTAGTTTTCTTTGATTTTGTGCTAGTTGTTCTTTGTTGTCCCCTATCTTCTCCTCTTTCCTCTCTCTTCCTTCTTGATCTTCTTGATCTTCTCGCTTTTGCACCTTTTCCATGTACCTCATATCTTCTCACTATTCCATTACCAAAAATGCATGCCCAACACACCCCCAACACTCACATGTGGCTTGTCCCAAGCCATTTAGGCCTGTTGTGTCACGCTTCTCCATGCCTCAGTGAATTTATGGAGATTGTCCTTCATTGTCTGTACTGCTACTATGATTTCAACTACCTTGTTCAGGATTTCCTCCATTGTCTATGTTGTCACAATAGTAAGCTTATCTTCAGTGTCTTGCATCGCTAGTGTCATAGTGCTCTGCATAGTGGTTAATTCTTATAAAACCTTTATGGCTTCGTCTTGCATTGGTTGTAATTTTTGTATTACCTTCCTCTACTCTTCCTTTATTTTCTCCACTACGTTGTACAATTTCTTGTTAGCCAATATCACTGAAATTTTTTCTACTGGTGGCAATGTATTCATGCATTTAGTGGCCTACTTCACTTCCTCCTTTTTACTCCTTATCGTATCTTCCAATGATTACAGTTCTCGACTAGTGGTAAGATTTGTCTAAATGTGTGTGCCTTAGTCACACATATTTGTGCATCATTGCTCTAGGATTTTGATATTTTCCACCGTTGTCTGCGAAGTCCTTTCCCTGTGTGCTTTTTCTTCTGGTTGCATCCCTAGTGTTTCACATACTTCCAACTCCATGATCTTCATGCGAAGTCCTTTGATGGCCTTACTAATCCTTGCCACATGTTCCTCTATTGTTGCCTCTACTACCATCGGTACTTCTGGGACCTCCTTGTATAATGTTTGGATTTTTTCTTGGAATTTCTGCACCATCTGTTCGACTTCCTCATGATCCTTCAATGCTTTGGCGGCCTTTGCTTCAGCCTCATATTTTTCATTCGAGGTTTTCTCTGCCTTTCCTTAGAATTCACTCTTTTTTGTCAAGTTTTTTGCTACCTATCCCTCTACTTCACTCTTCCCCTTTTCTGTGAGTTCCACTCGTTGTTCTACTGCACACTTTTCCTGTAGCACAGTGGTATATTGCTTCTGCAGTTCCTCCTTCTCAGCTTCAACTTTTTCCAATTCGTTGGTTGTGGTGTCTACACAAAGAAGTAGTTCTTGTGTGATCCCCATGTGTAACCCCTATAATAGTTCCATTGGAATCTGAGAGATGACTAGGTCCATGTGACTTATTCCTTGCATCTTCTCCTATACTTCGGGGTTGGGTAACCTGACTATCTCTACAGGGATATTGATCACTCTATTCTTTGTTGTCAGTTATGTTGATATCGCATTTGGTGCTTCTTGTTTTATGTCTTCTTATGTTGTCCTTGATCCTTGCACAGATGTCAACCGGACTGTCTCCAATAATTGGTGTATCCTCACTCATTGGTCTTGCACCTTCGTTATTAGTTCTTCCTGTTTATTTGTAGTCTCTTTGAGGACATCTTCCGTGGATTCCATTAGTCAGTATCCAATTCTCTCCATGTTTTCATCTATTAGTGTGTTGATAACTTGTGGCTTTTGATCCTTTTGATTCTTCCTTGCAGATGAACCTATGTTTTGGTCCTATCGTTTCCTCCCTATTTGAGGTAATGGTTTTGGAGGTTAGTATATTGTCCATGTTTCTGGTGCGTCCTCTATGCCTTTTCCTTGATCGATGTCCTCTGCGCCATTTCCTGGAGGGTCCATTTCTATCTCTACGCATTGTGCAGCTTCAGTGTTTCCCCTACGTTGTTGCACCCCTTATGTTGGTACTTTCCAGTCTGATTCTCAATCCTACATTACAAGCTAGATGTCTTCTTCAGTTATCTTGTATTTCGTTTGGACCCACTCCTCCCTCGGATTCTTCTTTTGGATTTGATGTACATATGATGTTTGTCTGCGCCAAATTCTTCAACTGGGCCATATGACTCCACCAACTGGTGTGACGTGTGTGGTTTGCTTCAGATACTATGTTGAATCATTTCCCTATAGAGAAATAATTGGACATTGTTTTCCATTTGTCTTCTCTTTTTTGTTGAAAACCAGAAATTTCGGCACTTCATTGCAGCGCATGGCTTCCCTCTCATCCCTAGGAACTGTACGTCATCTGGTTCTTCCTGTGCTATGAAGGAAATAAGAATCAGGAGCCATGGGTAGTGAAACTACTTTCTCTTATATGGTGCTTTTTCTCATTCCAATACGAACTGGTTCAATAGGAATGGTTCCTAGCTCATTGTAGTGCCTTCTACACATTTTTATGTTGCAATTATTACCCATGCTGGTACTTGATCCTTCCTGCACTTTCACAGCAGCTTGCATGATAGCATTTGTGTGGATATTTGAATGGTTAGGTAGCATATAGTTGGCACATCCAAGCCACACACCCCTCTAACCATGAGGAAATTTGTCTGCATATCCTCTTACTGTACTCTTTCCAATTTTTTTTTGCAAATAGGGTAGTAGGGTCTTCCCCCTGGGTTGGCAGCCTAGTGATTCTGGCTATCAAGTCTTTTTCAATGGATATTGGCCTATACAACCACATGTACCCCCATACACACAGTATAAGAGGAGTTTAACACATGCATTGACTTCATTTCTACGTCCGAAGTGGGGAATATCGAATAGGTTGAGGAGGCATGCTCACTCCAATCCTCTGGCCCAAACCTTGGTAACCGGTACGCTCTGCTTCATGAGTCGATCTACCTTGAGTTCCAAGTATTTGTTGGGTGCAAGTTCAGGGAACTTCACCACCTCTGTGATGTCATGATTTGCATACTTTAATTGGGGCACATTCCCCATCATGTCCTCGTCAATGAAAATTCCCTTTGGAATCTCTAGAGTCACCAACCTATAGTCTGGATTCTTCTGTAGGGTGACTGGTGGGGCGTCATACTTTCTGGGCAGTATGTAGTCATGAGGAAATTTTGGCTTTGATGAAGATGAACCTGGGGTTTCCTCAATATCTGGTCTGGCTTCTAGTGCTCTATTGTGACTCCTCCTTGGTACAACGGTTGTTGCTCCTGTAGCTCTAGGTGGCATCATTTCTGTATTTTAGTGTTTAACGAGTGTTGTAGATTTGTAGCTTGTTCTAGCTATGTGCTCTTTGTTTTTCCTAGAATGTTAAGTAACAATATCCCATATTTGGCAAGTTTGGATTCTTTTATGCCATGTTTCGAGTTGTGCACTAATCTTTGTTCCTTCCCTCCTATCTCCTCCACTCGTAGTGTGATAGTTTCTTATGTTACTGTCATTTTATTTTCGAATATGTTAGTATATTTTCATTGTGTACTACCACTCAGTCATGTGTATCGACAATTTTTTTCTTTTACTCCCTTTATTTATGTTAGCTTTATGAATGGGTCATATGGTGGCTTTATGATTTGTTATAACTATCGTTTTACGAATTGCCCTTATCCGTTCGTAACTGTTGTTTCTATCCTTTTCGTACTGATAGTGGTATCGTCGTGTGGGATGGTGCACTTACTACTACATAATTTACCATTTTTATGTCCAATCTCCTTGGTTGGCACAGTTTCCCCTACCTGTGCAATTTCCATTGTCACTATGTATGCGAGCATTTTTTATTTTTTTTTCTTGTGTGGTTCTTCCTATTGCGCAGATTGTCAACCCTGTTGATAGAGTTTTAGCTGAATTTCTTTCACCCTTCATTTCAATTCGACTCCATTAAGTGTTTCCAACTGCATAAAACCTTCCTCTGTCACCTCTTGGATCACATATGGTCCTAAACAGTGCATGCGCAACTTCCCCGGGTGTTGCATAAACTTGTTATCATATAGTAGTACCAAGTCGCCTACTTGTATTTTTTTCAACTTAATGTGTATGTCATTCCATGTTGTTTCCCTTTACCTTTGCACCTGTTGGTGAAACCCTGTGGCAAATATATCCTCCTCAAGTTGTACCAGTTGTGCTAGTATTTCTTGTATTGTGCCTAAATCTAAAAGATATGTGATAGTTGCAACACGCAGACTTGGTACAATAAAATCCATCGGCATTACTGCATCTTGTCTATATACCAACCTGAAAGGTGATTTTCCTATCAACTTCTTGTTGGTTTTCCTGTATGCCCATTATACCGCAAGGATTCTTAAGTCCTAGTCATCTCTTCCCATGTTGAATATTTTTGTTATTGCATTCTCTAGGACTTTGTTGAATGCTTCCACTGTGTCATTAGCCTATGGGTGGTACACCATACTCCTATGGTGGTGGATTTGGAATTCTTCAGTCAAATTTGTTATGGTCTTATTGATGAAGTGTGTCCCTTGATCACTCATCAATGTTCTTGGACATCCAAATCAAGTTACTATGTTCTCGAACAAAAAGTTTGCAACACTTTCTGTACTACAATCTGTAACTGGCGTGGCTTCTGACCATCGAGTTAGATATTTTGTTGTTGTAATGATGTACCTAGCCCCTGATCTTCTTCCTAGTGGGTTGATTGGTCCAATGAAATCTATATCCCACTTATCAAAAGCATGTAATGTCACTTGTAGATGCAATGGCATCTTGTCGCTTCTAGAGGGTTTTCTGACCCTTTGACAAACATCACATGTCTAACAGTATTCATTTGCATCCTTGTGGACTGTAGGCCACCACACTCCTACGAGTAAGATCTTCTGCGCGATGGCTTTAACTACATAATTTCCTCTTTCTATCTTGTCGTGCGCTTCTTCCAATATAGTTGGTATTTCATGTTTGACTACACAACATCATAGTATTCCATTTGTGCCCAGTTTATATAATCTTCCTACAATTAATTGGTATTTTGCAGCCTTTAATACCAACTTCTTTTTTTGTGTGAGCATCATGTCTGAGTGGGCCATCCCTATACTTAATAACTGTACAAATTCTGTAAAATAATCATCCACCATCTTAACCGAAAATATTTGTGCATCTCGAAAGCTATCATCCAAGTTTCCTGCCTCTTCTCCTGAGATTATGCGCGACAAGTGATCTGGTCTTGCATTCAGTTTACCTAGTTTTACTCCTTCTCCAAGTTTGTATTCCTGGAACAATAGAAGCCATCTACAAATCCTTCCCCAAACACTGGCTTGTTTACCATATATCTTAGCGCAGAATGATCTGTGTACATCTTAAAGTGTGAGCCTAATAAGTAGTGTATGAACTTCTACAATGCGTAGACCATAGCCAATCCCTTACGTTTTGTTGTGGTATAGTTTTTTTTTCCGTTGTTGATAGTTTCTTGCTTACAAAAGCGATTAGGTGATTTATCTCTCCCTCCCCTAGCTGTGACAAGATTGTGCCCAATGCTATTGATGATGCACCCACGTGTACATGAAATTCCTTGTTCCAGTCGGGGAAAATTAAGATCGGTTCAATTACTAACTTTTGTTTCAGTGTGTCAAGTCCTTTTTGACATTCGTCCTTCCACTGGAACTTTGCTTCTTTTTTCAATATTTTTTCCATTGGTGTCGTAATATGTGTGTATCCATTGATAAATTTCCTGTAATACCATGTGTGACTCGAGGTTGTGTGCAACTATTTGACTGGTGTGGGTGGTTGTAAGTCTAGAATAACTGTAATCTTTGTAGGATCAACTATTAGACCTTCTTTTCATACCACGTGTCCCAATAATATTCTAAACGATGCACAAAAAATATACTTCTTTAGATTCAAGGATATCTAGTGTTGTATACACTTATCCAACATCAATCTTAGAAATTCAACATGATCCCGTAGCAAGATAAATACAATCCATTCATCCAAATAGACTTCGAGAAACTTATGAATAAATTCCTTAAACACTGCAACAACCACTCTTGAAAATACTACAGGTGCATTCTTCAACCCAAATGACATTACTATATATTGAAAACTTCCCCATTCTATCATGAATGTAGTCTTATGCCTATCTTCCAACGCAATTCTTATCTGATGGTATCCTGAGAAACCGTCTATGAATGAATAGGCTTCTTGTCCACCTACATTTTCATGTACTTCATCTGTAAATGGCGTTGGGAATGGATCGTGTATGCATGCAGAATTCTATTTCCTCAGGTCGAAGGAGAGTCTTATACCCCATGTTTTCTTGTCCTGCACTACCACGAGACTTATCCATTCTGACTCCTTAATCGGTTCGATGACTCCTACTTTTAGCATGCGGTCTATTTCCTCCTTTACTTTTTCTTTATATCTTGGGTTCAATTTGTAGGGTCTCTGTTTCACTAGTTTAGCACCTAGCCTTAGTGGGATCCTCATCTCCCTTAGCTCACCACTATCCCTTTCATCTCTAAGAATGTAGTAGGGAATAGGTATTTTTATTCGCGTAGTAGATTTACTATATTTTCTACGGTTTCCTCATCCTAGTAGTCTTCTATTTGTGCAAAGTTAGGGAATTATTTTGTCCCAATATTTTCTTTTAACGTCTTTACCAGTTGCACGTATGTTTTAGATTCCAGCTCTCGACCCTCTACAGTTCGTTCCCCCTCTATTTCTGGTACTTGGATGTTGCGAGGATCTTTGTCATCCTGATCCTCTTGTGTCACATTGTAACATTCCAATAACTTGTGAACCTTCATGGAGGCATTACGTGTGTTGCATACAAATATTACTTCCTTTGATTCTTCTTCAGTGAATATTTTCTATTTAATCGCATGTAGAGTTGTACTTATTAGGGGTGAATCATTCTAAAAGGCAAATGTTACCTGAAATCATTGAGTTTTTTAATCCTAGTATGTTGTATCTCTGTGCATCTCTAGTTCTAGGTACCAATTCTTTGGAATGGTATCCATGGTATGTATGAACCTATGTGTCCACTCTTTCCTTGGGAGCAATTTTCATGTTTTTTCACACTCACAACATGATATGTTGGGTTTCCTTCCCCCATATACCTCTGCGTCATGTCTTCCTCATCGATATTTAATCTCACTTGGATTGGTCTCCTACATTGTTTCCAATCTTCTATGTTTTCTTTGTGTGTCACCCACCATCTTGCTGGGGTATATTTCAATACAATGTCCAGTGCTAGTAGCCTTGTTGCTTTGGTACCTATGCCTCAAATATATGTAAAAATGTTGTTATATATATCAACCCATCATATTTAGGTGGGTTGCATAATTCTATTCCAATCCATCATACTGATTTGGTCATGCGTGCGCATCGTCATGTTGAGACTTCATGCATCCTCTGCTACCAGTTTTCCATACCTGCTTCTAAGTCTGGTGTACATGAACTAATACTTCTCCAACTTAGTGCGTCGCCTTCGGTGGGGTTAACATAATTATCAAACCTTGCATTCATGTTGTACAGGTTATCAATTTCATCACCCTTTGTTGGTTCTCTGTACATTCTTCCTTCTTTTGGGTCTAATGGCACAGTAAATTTCAGTTCTCCTACTTCAAATATCATCTCTCTCATTTTCAGATTGATAATTTCTTGGCTATCAAAGGCCCATTCTAGTATGACTAATGTTGGGTATGGTTCTTTGTCATCCACAATATCGATAACTTCAAAATATATGACACTTCACACTCCATCTATATTCACAGTTATTCCAGTTAATATTCCAATACATACTATTTTGTATTGGTTTGTTAATCTCAATTGAATGGGTTGCCAAATTAACTTGGGTTTTCCCATCATTTACCAGGTTTTCTAAGGTAACACATTCACATCAAACCCCAAGTCTAAGATCACATTGTCTATGTCGTATTCCCCAATCTGCAGGCTGAGCCTGAACTCTCCATTAGTTCTTTTCTTGCGCAGTAGCTGGTTCACTACTTTATTTTCAGTAGGGAATACCTTTCCTTGAGTGCAGTGATTGATCATAGAGCATAATGTATGCAATTCCTTTTCATCTTCGACCAACTCTAGGAAACTTTTCAAAAAATTTCCTAGGGTACTTACCTTCTCGAGTGATACTTTGATCATGGCCTGATCATCGGTGGGAATCCTATCGACCATATATGGGACAAAAAATGTTGATGTTTCCCACTCTTGTCGCAACAGTTCCTCCCTTGTTCTTTTATAGGTTTCATTTTCGTCTCATGGATCAAATTTTGGAATGGGTACTGCTGAATTCTTTACCCATTTCTCATCCTATTTCCCTCCATTGCTTGCATATGTCCTTGTTTTGGTTCCTCTGCATGTAATGACTTCTATTTTGGGTCCTTCGTCCCATATCTTGGTCGATATATTTTGAATGTTCAAGTTTTGATTTTGAGTACCTCTGGCTTGCTATTTTGCTAGCAATTGTGGACAGTTTTTTGTTGAATGTTCTAATTCCTGATAGTAAGTGCATGTCGTGTAGGGATTCTGGCAATCCCATGCCGGGTCTCCTGGTTGGTTACAATTATAACATATTATGGGGCCTCTTCCTCCTCTACCGAAGGTTTCTATACCTCTACCCCTACTGAATCCTCCTTAGTTTCCTTGATTAAATCCTCTTGGATTATTATACTTCCCTCCTCCTTCTGTCGTAACATTCTCTTTTTGAATTTTGTACATGTTTGATGTGTGCTCCCTCATCAGATAGAATGCACAACAATCCTTATCTTCATGTTCCATTGATTTGCAAAATCTACAAAATAAGCTTCTTGGGATACTTTGATATTTCTGTAATAGCTATCACTCATGGCATTTATGTCCCCATTTCTTCCATATCTCACAATATCCTCCTCCTGGTAGTGGGTTTGGTGCTCCAACTGCTAAGTACTACACAAAGGCTAGACATTCATCTTTGTGGTAGCCTTCAATCCTGCACTTGGTGCAACATACTTGTTCTCGTTTCTCTTTCCCCTTTGTGATTTATGCCAGTTGAATTGTTAATGCATCTAGTTGTTATTGTATTTGCGCCATTCTGTTATTATCTCCGACTAGAGAGGCTTCCAACTTCATATATATTTTCAATGCTTTCGAATGCGATGTAAACTTTTGTTGTATTAAAGGACTACGAATGTGAGGTAGCAATCCTGCAATGAACCACTCTCTATGTTGTTGATCAGGTATTTGGAATGTTAACCCCATCACATCTTTTAATCGTTGATCGAACTCCCATATTGACTCAGTTTGTACTTTCTTGATCTCCTTGATCTTAGTAATGTATTGTTATTCAGACTTTGGTTTCTTGAATTCTTTTAATAATGTGTGTGTGATCTTTGTTAATTTACTTGTTTGAGCTAGTGGCATGGTACCTTTGAGTTTCATGTACCAAACTAGCGAGCATCCTCTAAACCTTGTTTCCAACTGTGTGATATTTGTGCTATCATTGTGGACATTCTTTGTAGTCCACATGGTTTCACATAAGAACATATGTTTTTCTGGGTCTTCTAATCCAATTCCTTTGAACTTTAGTAATCTTAGTGTATTATCTACTCCTGCCATCTTGTTGTATGTAGTACACCTTCCTAGTGATACCTATTTATTTTGATTCACTATATTGCTACTCTTTCTCTAGTTTTTGTTGCTCTGATTTCCTCTATTGATTACAAGTGCTCTGGAAAGGTCTCCGAACATTGTCTTAGATTCAAGTGATGCACATGAGGTTGTGGTTTCGACCTAGGACTCGGCTCATGAAGGAATTACTAGTTCTTTATCAGTAGACTGAAATGGATATCTTCTTCTTCTCCCTCTGTTTATTGTATTTCTATGATACAGATATTTGCAGGATGTTCCGGGTACTCACTGCGCTTCTCTATCTCTTCAACCACAGTTCTCAATTTCTTATACCTTCTCCCATTGTGTAGAACTCCAAATTCGTCTTCTCCTTCTGATATCCCTTCCTCTTTCTCCTCAATTCTCATTCTTCCTTTCCTTTATCCATTTTTCCCACCCTCAGATCCTCTCACAGTCAACAAACCCCATTCCCTCAATGTGTGCAAGGGTATTTAGCTATATGACTCCATCGTCATCACTTCTTTGTCACATAGCAACATTTTTATGCTACAATCAATGGTTAACATACAATTCTCCTTACATTTGGAGCTTCTTTACGATGTTCCTCTCTCTGAACCTCTATACCTAGCGAATTTTACAACTAAAACAAGACAACAACAAAAAAAAACTAACGCGAACTTCATGGGTCTTTTACATATTTATCCCTTTTTCTCAAGTTCATTTTCCAGCTCATAATGAGTTGTCTACCAATCGGCTGGCGACAACTCATTATGAGCTGGATACATCTCATGCTCGACTAGTTTTCCCATATTTTGCTCTAGTTGTTCTTTCATGTCCCCCGTCTTCTCCTCTTTCCTCTCTCTTCCTTCTTGATCTTCTTGATTCTGCACCTTTTCTATGTACCTCATCTCTTCTCATTGTTCCATTCCCAAAACTATATGCCCAACAATATTACAAGTAGGCATGCCACTCAGAGGCTTTCATGGTTGTTTTTTATACCCGACTCAAAAATTTCTAGGGAAAAAGCAATTAAGAAATAATTATAAACATTGAAGGAAAATAAACTCATAGCCTAAAAAACAGAATTATACTTAACTCAAATTGTTGCTTACTCCAATGGAGGCAAATGACTATCAAACTTCAAGTTCCCAAGCCTAAGATCTTGTCAAGAAAGGGTGGACTAGAAGGTTGATTGCTTACCTTAACAGTGAAGCACTATAAGCTATGAGTAACACAACAATCCACTAGAAGAAACCATTAAGAACATAATAACACCACTTTCAACTAATTTCAAGCCACAAATCCCTTAAGCTCACAAGACATCCAGGAAGCTTGCCCCCCAAGCAATGTTGTGCCAATGCTTTGGAATAGCCATGCCCATAACACACAATAAGATTGGAAGCCATAAACATTTAGGGGGAAAATAAACTTAGAGCTTGAAATAATGAAAGCATTACTTGACTCAAACTATAACTTGTTCAAATGAAGGCAAATGACTATCAAACTTTAAGTTCCCAAACCCAAGACCTCTTACCAAAGATTGGGCTGAAAGGTTGATTATTTACCTTAATAAGGAAGCACTCAAAGCCACGCGAAACACAACAATCCCCACACACACACCAAAAAAAAAAAAATGTAAAAACACAATGACACCAATTTCAACCCACCAATCCCTTTGCCCACAAAAGTCAAAGAATATTCATAGTACAGAACAACCCAAACAAAACATTGAGGAATCTTACAAGTGGGCTTTGGTCCACTCTATCCAACTATCCAAGATAAACTCAGAATTGCAACATGCAAACATTGTCCCAATTATCTTATAACAATGTAACCCTATACTCCCATGACATTGAAGATAATATGTCCTCACAAATGCACACTGAATGAATGTAGTAGTGACAACTAGTATTACCGTGGACCACCACCTCCTACACACCATTGCATGAAGAAAAGGACACCATTGAATGAGGAAGACAACGGGATTAATAATTTTATTCAGCCACTAAACCCAACCTTGGCTAGACAAATTATTTCCTATATATAATAAGTAATTGCCCTATTTGGAACATATATGTCATAGGAACATAATAAACCTGTTTACCCAAAACAAAATTACCAAAGCATCCCAATAATACTTCTACTTCGAAGATATAAAGTTCTTGGACTTAACCTCACTTTTAAATAGATAAAACTTTTAATGTATGCCATTTTTATTTCACACTTGTTATCCATGTGAAATTTTACACAGCAGACCAACAAAATATCAATGTCAAAAGAAATTCTATCATATGTCGCATAACAACCTACCACATTTAGGTGGCCGCGTGAATTCGCTGAAAGGTAAAGTCTTCGATGGTAGCCGACGAGTCATAAATTAATAAGCAAAGAACTTATAACAACCAACTACATGGATGTGGCGCATTGATAACAACTTACAACATTTATATGCCGCGTTTAGATTAGCTGCAGCGCTCCAAACGAAGCTTCAAACATTTATATGCCGCGTCAACTGCGCAACAAAAATTGAATTGACATGACGGAAGCTTCAAACATTTTGTGAGCAGCGTGTTGAGATTTCTTTTTCGTTACAGCGCTGCAAACGACGAACTGCACAACCAAAATTAAATTGATATGACGGAGGCTTCAATCATTTTGTGAGCAGCGCGTTGAGATTTCTTTTTGCAGTGGCGACGCTCACTGAAATCTTATATGCTATTTAAGAAGTTGAACAATTAAAATTCCATACAGTAAAGAAGGAAACAACCAGTAATTACAATTAGAATTACAGAGTGTGGCGAAGGGCGGCCATCCTGCCGACAATGTAGTGTGTTTGTGTCATCCATTGAACAGTGTTGTCTCCTATCTTGTGGGGCTATTTCTTAATCGTCTAATCAACCGGATGGTTGCTAAAGGTGGAGATATTTCTGCAAATTCAAGCTTTTAAACCATAATTCAATAAGGGAAAAAAACAGGGGCAATGATAATAGGTATTTTTATTATTCAAGGGAGAATTACAATCAGCCAACACCTGCATATAACCATCCTCTCCTTTCATACATACAACCACCTTAGTATTGCATCTCTCACACACTCATTACACACTACACTCTCACCTCTATGGGTATGCTCGTATATATAGCATCTCTCAAACAGTTAAACTAACTATTTATAATTAGATTCACCAGAGTGCATGCATGCACATTCCTAATATAGTTGCATGCATAAATTCATTGGCATGTTTCCAACAATCTCCACCTTGACAACAATTTACCTGATATATCATGCCCAAATTTATCCAACAAATCCTTGCATTCCTGCAAGACAACTTAAGGTAGGTCTCCTCTTGTCCAAATCTCCTGAAGCAGAAGGAGTGTTTGAAGCACCCATTTCCATGCTCTTCACCTGGTTTTTCCATGTGTCTACTAACAACACCAATTGCATGTGAAATGCTGACCATTTCCTATAGCAATCATCAAACTTCCTACTAGCATATAATACTTGAGACATGTAACCCTTTTCTTCTTCATTAGTTAGGACATCAACCTGAAGAAAACTTACAATGGAAATCCAAATATATTTTACCAGTTTAACATTATTCATACCGAATTTATTGAGTATCTTCACCACGTGGTTCTGTTGTGATAACCAAGCTTACCATATTTCCCGTCTCGTGTATTTCCATGCCCAAGATTTATTTTTCTGCTCCGAGATCCTTCATAACAAACGTCCTAACCAACTGAGCCAACTTGTTGATCTCAAACATGATTGTGCTTGCTATAAGCACAACATTTAGTGCCAAGATGATAAATATACCATAAACACAATGGTTATACTTACTTCTTGTAAAATCTGGCTCACCATGAACGAATCAAACATCTTGTACCATTTTCCTAGCATGCTTCGAGCCATACAATGATTCTTGAGTTTGCAACCAAATCTTTTGTTGCGATTCTGAACTAACGTTGTTCCAAATACATCCCCTTATCCAAAAAAAAATCTCCATGTAAAATAGTTTCAACATCTAACTATACTAACACAACTAGTGCTAACACAACATGAATAGAAACAAACTTTTAACAATTGGTGAGAAAATTTCATTGAAACAATACCTTCCAAATACCCTTCTACTACCATCCATGCTTTGAACCTTTCATCTTTTACTGTTTGATTTTATAAAAGGAGATTCATCAAACATTGCATCTCTATCCATGATGATTTTGTGGGTAGTAGGATCCCTTAGTCTGCATCCCTAAACATCATCACCATATCAAAGATCTACCTGTTTGATCTAGGTCCTACTTAGAATGATGATAAAACATAAGCATCACAACCATATAACTTCACATTTGAGTAATTACTAGATGACCTATTCATACATTTTCCTGAATCTTCCTATCTTTTGCAACCGATGGTGACTAAGTTCCCAGATAGTAAAACCGCTTATGTCCACAACTATTATTGCAACTTGGCATTACTGAACATGCCTATTCGATCCCAACTTCCTTGCAATACTTTCCAAGTTCCATGGATATGAACCTACCTTCATCATATATTCTCAAACATTTGATTGACTTGCCAACACATCATCCTTTCTACAAACCCACATTTCTAACCTAGACACACTAGTCCACCTCGAACTTTGAATCCAAACAACTTTGACCAAATCTATCCAAACCAACACAAGTGAACCATTGTTGCTCACCTCCAGGGACTTTACACTCGAATCTTAGTGTTCCACCTTAACATGAACATTCCTTTGACCAAATCCATCCAAGCTAACCAAGTATGCCTTCACCACTTACCTCGAGGCCCATTTACAATGGATTTCACCAAGCATTTTATAGGCTTCATTACATGCAATCCATGGACACAATACCACGGGCTACCCAAAAAATATGGACCCGAAAAACCACCTGTTTTAACCTAAAAACCAAATTTAACTCATTAACTCTTTCATTGGGTCAAGGTTAACCCAACATACATGCCCCCCCATATATTCAATCTATCTAAATCTACGTCTAGACTTTTCATAAGTGACCTGATAAACTAGAGGTATGCATGCATATCCAGGTCTTACAGACATATGCCCATTTACTTGCAATCAATAATTTTTACAACTCCAAAGTAAATGCTTTATTATTATTATTTCACGATGGCTCAACCATCACTGCCCTACACCTTCTATGTGAACACAGGTGGTGAGACATAACAGACAAAAAAAACTTCATCAACCATACCTATAGCTGAATTTGCTTCTTTTGTGGAGTAGTCTTTGGATGTTTGTTGTCTTTTCCAACACCTTCTTGAGATGCCCATATTTTCCACAGAACCAACATTTTCCATTACCCATAATGTCTTTTGACTTAGACCTGATTGTACCTTTCTGATCTTTCCCTCCTTCTGTAGATAAACCTCTCACCACCATTGCTTCTACTATTGAGGTTTCTTTACTAGATCTTCTCCCCATTTCTTCAGACAATAGACCTCCCACAACAATGTCATAATCAATGACATCTATTGAGCTAAACCACATAGTTGTGACCATATGATCCCAAGACTTAAGCAACAAACACAATAGTGTAACCGCCTTTTCCTCATCTTCGTATGTTACGTTCATACTAGATAATTGACAAATCAAAGTATTGAAAACATTCAAGTGATCAACAATTTTCATACCTTCTTTCATCCGCAAGTTGTACCACTGCCTCTTCAAGAAGATTTTGTTCATCAAGGACTTTGTCATATATAGACTCTCTAGTCTATTCCACAAACCTATTGTTGTCTCCTCTTCAATGATGTTAAACAACACTTCATCTGCCAAACACAAACAAATGGTATTGAGAGCTCTTGCATCCAAATCTTCCCACACCTTGTTTGTCATGCTTGTCGGTTTCTTTAACTTTCCATCTAATGTCTTTTGCAATCCTTGTTGCACAAGCATATCCTGCATATTGAACTTTCATAACACAAAATTATTCTTACTGTTGAATTTCTCCACCTCAAACTTATAACTCTGCACTTTCGCCATTAACACAAACCGCCCCAAAAAATCACAACTTCTAAT